>JARKHS020001167.1:0-224994 GCA_030143305.2 Amblyomma americanum | reverse complement strand
TTTGACGCGTATCAGAGGAACACTTGTAAAACCGATGTGTTGAGATTTAGCTCGTTTCGGTCTAAAACAGCTTGTTTCGCTGTATTAAGCAAGAATACATGCTTTTCGCGCAGTTATAAGAGAAAAAGTTTTGACGCGTATCACGAGGAACACTTGTAAAACCGATGTGTTGTGATTTAGCTCGTTTCGGTCTAAAACAGCTTGTTTCGTTGTATTAAGCACGAATACATGCTTTTCGCGCAGTTATAAGAGAAAAAGTTTTGACGCGTATCACGAGGAACACTTGTAAAACCGATGTGTTGAGATTTAGCTCGTTTCGGTCTAAAACAGCTTGTTTCGTTGTATTAAGCACGAATACATGCTTTTCGCGCAGTTATAAGAGAAAAAGTTTTGACGCGTATCAGAGGAGACACTTGTAAAACCGATGTGTTGTGATTTAGCTCGTTTCGGTCTAAAACAGCTTGTTTCGTTGTATTAAGCAAGAATACATGCTTTTCGCGCAGTTATAAGAGAAAAAGTTTTGACGCGTGTCACAGTGGACACTTGTAAAACCGATGTGTTCAGATTTAGCTCGTTTCGGTCTAAAACAGCTTGTTTCGTTGTATTAAGCACGAATACATGCTTTTCGCGCAGTTATAAGAGAAAAAGTTTTGACGCGTATCAGAGGAACACTTGTAAAACCGATGTGTTGTGATTTAGCTCGTTTCGGTCTAAAACAGCTTGTTTCGTTGTATTAAGCACGAATACATGCTTTTCGCGCAGTTATAAGAGAAAAAGTTTTGACGCGTATCAGAGGAGACACTTGTAAAACCGATGTGTTGTGATTTAGCTCGTTTCGGTCTAAAACAGCTTGTTTCGTTGTATTAAGCACGAATACATGCTTTTCGCGCAGTTATAAGAGAAAAAGTTTTGACGCGTATCAGAGGAACACTTGTAAAACCGATGTGTTGTGATTTAGCTCGTTTCGGTCTAAAACAGCTTGTTTCGTTGTATTAAGCACGAATACATGCTTTTCGCGCAGTTATAAGAGAAAAAGTTTTGACGCGTATCAGAGGAACACTTGTAAAACCGATGTGTTGTGATTTAGCTCGTTTCGGTCTAAAACAGCTTGTTTCGTTGTATTAAGCAAGAATACATGCTTTTCGCGCAGTTATAAGAGAAAAAGTTTTGACGCGTATCAGAGGAACACTTGTAAAACCGATGTGTTGTGATTTAGCTCGTTTCGGTCTAAAACAGCTTGTTTCGTTGTATTAAGCACGAATACATGCTTTTCGCGCAGTTATAAGAGAAAAAGTTTTGACGCGTATCACAGGGACACTTGTAAAACCGATGTGTTGAGATTTAGCTCGTTTCGGTCTAAAACAGCTTGTTTCGTTGTATTAAGCAAGAATACATGCTTTTCGCGCAGTTATAAGAGAAAAAGTTTTGACGCGTATCAGAGGAACACTTGTAAAACCGATGTGTTCAGATTTAGCTCGTTTCGGTCTAAAACAGCTTGTTTCGTTGTATTAAGCAAGAATACATGCTTTTCGCGCAGTTATAAGAGAAAAAGTTTTGACGCGTATCAGAGGAACACTTGTAAAACCGATGTGTTGTGATTTAGCTCGTTTCGGTCTAAAACAGCTTGTTTCGTTGTATTAAGCAAGAATACATGCTTTTCGCGCAGTTATAAGAGAAAAAGTTTTGACGCGTATCAGAGGAACACTTGTAAAACCGATGTGTTCAGATTTAGCTCGTTTCGGTCTAAAACAGCTTGTTTCGTTGTATTAAGCACGAATACATGCTTTTCGCGCAGTTATAAGAGAAAAAGTTTTGACGCGTATCAGAGGAACACTTGTAAAACCGATGTGTTGTGATTTAGCTCGTTTCGGTCTAAAACAGCTTGTTTCGTTGTATTAAGCACGAATACATGCTTTTCGCGCAGTTATAAGAGAAAAAGTTTTGACGCGTATCAGAGGAACACTTGTAAAACCGATGTGTTGTGATTTAGCTCGTTTCGGTCTAAAACAGCTTGTTTCGCTGTATTAAGCAAGAATACATGCTTTTCGCGCAGTTATAAGAGAAAAAGTTTTGACGCGTATCAGAGGAACACTTGTAAAACCGATGTGTTGTGATTTAGCTCGTTTCGGTCTAAAACAGCTTGTTTCGTTGTATTAAGCAAGAATACATGCTTTTCGCGCAGTTATAAGAGAAAAAGTTTTGACGCGTATCAGAGGAACACTTGTAAAACCGATGTGTTGTGATTTAGCTCGTTTCGGTCTAAAACAGCTTGTTTCGTTGTATTAAGCACGAATACATGCTTTTCGCGCAGTTATAAGAGAAAAAGTTTTGACGCGTATCAGAGGAACACTTGTAAAACCGATGTGTTGTGATTTAGCTCGTTTCGGTCTAAAACAGCTTGTTTCGTTGTATTAAGCACGAATACATGCTTTTCGCGCAGTTATAAGAGAAAAAGTTTTGACGCGTATCAGAGGAACACTTGTAAAACCGATGTGTTGTGATTTAGCTCGTTTCGGTCTAAAACAGCTTGTTTCGTTGTATTAAGCAAGAATACATGCTTTTCGCGCAGTTATAAGAGAAAAAGTTTTGACGCGTATCACAGGGACACTTGTAAAACCGATGTGTTGTGATTTAGCTCGTTTCGGTCTAAAACAGCTTGTTTCGTTGTATTAAGCAAGAATACATGCTTTTCGCGCAGTTATAAGAGAAAAAGTTTTGACGCGTATCAGAGGAACACTTGTAAAACCGATGTGTTGTGATTTAGCTCGTTTCGGTCTAAAACAGCTTGTTTCGCTGTATTAAGCAAGAATACATGCTTTTCGCGCAGTTATAAGAGAAAAAGTTTTGACGCGTATCACAGGGACACTTGTAAAACCGATGTGTTGTGATTTAGCTCGTTTCGGTCTAAAACAGCTTGTTTCGTTGTATTAAGCACGAATACATGCTTTTCGCGCAGTTATAAGAGAAAAAGTTTTGACGCGTATCAGAGGAACACTTGTAAAACCGATGTGTTGTGATTTAGCTCGTTTCGGTCTAAAACAGCTTGTTTCGTTGTATTAAGCAAGAATACATGCTTTTCGCGCAGTTATAAGAGAAAAAGTTTTGACGCGTATCAGAGGAACACTTGTAAAACCGATGTGTTGTGATTTAGCTCGTTTCGGTCTAAAACAGCTTGTTTCGCTGTATTAAGCAAGAATACATGCTTTTCGCGCAGTTATAAGAGAAAAAGTTTTGACGCGTATCACAGGGACACTTGTAAAACCGATGTGTTCAGATTTAGCTCGTTTCGGTCTAAAACAGCTTGTTTCGTTGTATTAAGCACGAATACATGCTTTTCGCGCAGTTATAAGAGAAAAAGTTTTGACGCGTATCAGAGGACACTTGTAAAACCGATGTGTTGTGATTTAGCTCGTTTCGGTCTAAAACAGCTTGTTTCGTTGTATTAAGCAAGAATACATGCTTTTCGCGCAGTTATAAGAGAAAAAGTTTTGACGCGTATCAGAGGAACACTTGTAAAACCGATGTGTTGTGATTTAGCTCGTTTCGGTCTAAAACAGCTTGTTTCGTTGTATTAAGCACGAATACATGCTTTTCGCGCAGTTATAAGAGAAAAAGTTTTGACGCGTATCAGAGGAACACTTGTAAAACCGATGTGTTGTGATTTAGCTCGTTTCGGTCTAAAACAGCTTGTTTCGTTGTATTAAGCAAGAATACATGCTTTTCGCGCAGTTATAAGAGAAAAAGTTTTGACGCGTATCAGAGGAACACTTGTAAAACCGATGTGTTGTGATTTAGCTCGTTTCGGTCTAAAACAGCTTGTTTCGTTGTATTAAGCACGAATACATGCTTTTCGCGCAGTTATAAGAGAAAAAGTTTTGACGCGTATCAGAGGACACTTGTAAAACCGATGTGTTCAGATTTAGCTCGTTTCGGTCTAAAACAGCTTGTTTCGTTGTATTAAGCACGAATACATGCTTTTCGCGCAGTTATAAGAGAAAAAGTTTTGACGCGTATCAGAGGAACACTTGTAAAACCGATGTGTTGTGATTTAGCTCGTTTCGGTCTAAAACAGCTTGTTTCGTTGTATTAAGCACGAATACATGCTTTTCGCGCAGTTATAAGAAGAAAAAGTTTTGACGCGTATCAGAGGAACACTTGTAAAACCGATGTGTTGTGATTTAGCTCGTTTCGGTCTAAAACAGCTTGTTTCGCTGTATTAAGCAAGAATACATGCTTTTCGCGCAGTTATAAGAGAAAAAGTTTTGACGCGTGTCACAGGGACACTTGTAAAACCGATGTGTTCAGATTTAGCTCGTTTCGGTCTAAAACAGCTTGTTTCGTTGTATTAAGCACGAATACATGCTTTTCGCGCAGTTATAGAGAGAAAAAGTTTTGACGCGTATCAGAGAGACACTTGTAAAACCGATGTGTTGTGATTTAGCTCGTTTCGGTCTAAAACAGCTTGTTTCGTTGTATTAAGCACGAATACATGCTTTTCGCGCAGTTATAAGAGAAAAAGTTTTGACGCGTATCAGAGGAACACTTGTAAAACCGATGTGTTGTGATTTAGCTCGTTTCGGTCTAAAACAGCTTGTTTCGTTGTATTAAGCAAGAATACATGCTTTTCGCGCAGTTATAAGAGAAAAAGTTTTGACGCGTATCAGAGGAACACTTGTAAAACCGATGTGTTGTGATTTAGCTCGTTTCGGTCTAAAACAGCTTGTTTCGTTGTATTAAGCAAGAATACATGCTTTTCGCGCAGTTATAAGAGAAAAAGTTTTGACGCGTGTCACAGGGACACTTGTAAAACCGATGTGTTCAGATTTAGCTCGTTTCGGTCTAAAACAGCTTGTTTCGTTGTATTAAGCACGAATACATGCTTTTCGCGCAGTTATAAGAGAAAAAGTTTTGACGCGTGTCACAGGGACACTTGTAAAACCGATGTGTTCAGATTTAGCTCGTTTCGGTCTAAAACAGCTTGTTTCGTTGTATTAAGCACGAATACATGCTTTTCGCGCAGTTATAAGAGAAAAAGTTTTGACGCGTATCAGAGGACACTTGTAAAACCGATGTGTTCAGATTTAGCTCGTTTCGGTCTAAAACAGCTTGTTTCGTTGTATTAAGCACGAATACATGCTTTTCGCGCAGTTATAAGAGAAAAAGTTTTGACGCGTATCAGAGGAACACTTGTAAAACCGATGTGTTGTGATTTAGCTCGTTTCGGTCTAAAACAGCTTGTTTCGCTGTATTAAGCAAGAATACATGCTTTTCGCGCAGTTATAAGAGAAAAAGTTTTGACGCGTATCACAGGGACACTTGTAAAACCGATGTGTTCTGATTTAGCTCGTTTCGGTCTAAAACAGCTTGTTTCGTTGTATTAAGCACGAATACATGCTTTTCGCGCAGTTATAAGAGAAAAAGTTTTGACGCGTATCAGAGGAACACTTGTAAAACCGATGTGTTGTGATTTAGCTCGTTTCGGTCTAAAACAGCTTGTTTCGTTGTATTAAGCACGAATACATGCTTTACGCGCAGTTATAGAAGAAAAAGTTTTGACGCGTATTAGAGAGACACTTGTAAAACCGATGTGTTGTGATTTAGCTCGTTTCGGTCTAAAACAGCTTGTTTCGTTGTATTAAGCACGAATACATGCTTTTCGCGCAGTTATAAGAGAAAAAGTTTTGACGCGTATCAGAGGAACACTTGTAAAACCGATGTGTTGTGATTTAGCTCGTTTCGGTCTAAAACAGCTTGTTTCGTTGTATTAAGCACGAATACATGCTTTTCGCGCAGTTATAAGAGAAAAAGTTTTGACGCGTATCAGAGGAACACTTGTAAAACCGATGTGTTGTGATTTAGCTCGTTTCGGTCTAAAACAGCTTGTTTCGCTGTATTAAGCAAGAATACATGCTTTTCGCGCAGTTATAAGAGAAAAAGTTTTGACGCGTGTCACAGGGACACTTGTAAAACCGATGTGTTCAGATTTAGCTCGTTTCGGTCTAAAACAGCTTGTTTCGTTGTATTAAGCACGAATACATGCTTTTCGCGCAGTTATAAGAGAAAAAGTTTTGACGCGTATCAGAGGAGACACTTGTAAAACCGATGTGTTGTGATTTAGCTCGTTTCGGTCTAAAACAGCTTGTTTCGTTGTATTAAGCACGAATACATGCTTTTCGCGCAGTTATAAGAGAAAAAGTTTTGACGCGTATCAGAGGAACACTTGTAAAACCGATGTGTTGTGATTTAGCTCGTTTCGGTCTAAAACAGCTTGTTTCGTTGTATTAAGCACGAATACATGCTTTACGCGCAGTTATAGAGAGAAAAAGTTTTGACGCGTATCAGAGGACACTTGTAAAACCGATGTGTTGTGATTTAGCTCGTTTCGGTCTAAAACAGCTTGTTTCGTTGTATTAAGCACGAATACATGCTTTTCGCGCAGTTATAAGAGAAAAAGTTTTGACGCGTATCAGAGGAACACTTCTAAAACCGATGTGTTGTGATTTAGCTCGTTTCGGTCTAAAACAGCTTGTTTCGTTGTATTAAGCAAGAATACATGCTTTTCGCGCAGTTATAAGAGAAAAAGTTTTGACGCGTATCAGAGGAACACTTGTAAAACCGATGTGTTGTGATTTAGCTCGTTTCGGTCTAAAACAGCTTGTTTCGTTGTATTAAGCACAGAATACATGCTTTTCGCGCAGTTATAAGAGAAAAAGTTTTGACGCGTATCACGAGGAACACTTGTAAAACCGATGTGTTGTGATTTAGCTCGTTTCGGTCTAAAACAGCTTGTTTCGCTGTATTAAGCAAGAATACATGCTTTTCGCGCAGTTATAAGAGAAAAAGTTTTGACGCGTATCAGAGGGACACTTGTAAAACCGATGTGTTGTGATTTAGCTCGTTTCGGTCTAAAACAGCTTGTTTCGTTGTATTAAGCACGAATACATGCTTTACGCGCAGTTATAGAGAGAAAAAGTTTTGACGCGTATCAGAGAGACACTTGTAAAACCGATGTGTTGTGATTTAGCTCGTTTCGGTCTAAAACAGCTTGTTTCGTTGTATTAAGCACGAATACATGCTTTTCGCGCAGTTATAAGAGAAAAAGTTTTGACGCGTATCAGAGGAACACTTGTAAAACCGATGTGTTGTGATTTAGCTCGTTTCGGTCTAAAACAGCTTGTTTCGTTGTATTAAGCAAGAATACATGCTTTTCGCGCAGTTATAAGAGAAAAAGTTTTGACGCGTATCAGAGGAACACTTGTAAAACCGATGTGTTGTGATTTAGCTCGTTTCGGTCTAAAACAGCTTGTTTCGTTGTATTAAGCACGAATACATGCTTTTCGCGCAGTTATAAGAGAAAAAGTTTTGACGCGTATCACAGGGACACTTGTAAAACCGATGTGTTCAGATTTAGCTCGTTTCGGTCTAAAACAGCTTGTTTCGTTGTATTAAGCACGAATACATGCTTTTCGCGCAGTTATAAGAGAAAAAGTTTTGACGCGTATCAGAGGAACACTTGTAAAACCGATGTGTTGTGATTTAGCTCGTTTCGGTCTAAAACAGCTTGTTTCGTTGTATTAAGCACGAATACATGCTTTTCGCGCAGTTATAGAGAGAAAAAGTTTTGACGCGTATCAGAGAGACACTTGTAAAACCGATGTGTTGTGATTTAGCTCGTTTCGGTCTAAAACAGCTTGTTTCGTTGTATTAAGCACGAATACATGCTTTTCGCGCAGTTATAAGAGAAAAAGTTTTGACGCGTATCAGAGGAACACTTGTAAAACCGATGTGTTGTGATTTAGCTCGTTTCGGTCTAAAACAGCTTGTTTCGTTGTATTAAGCAAGAATACATGCTTTACGCGCAGTTATAGAGAGAAAAAGTTTTGACGCGTATTAGAGGAACACTTGTAAAACCGATGTGTTGTGATTTAGCTCGTTTCGGTCTAAAACAGCTTGTTTCGTTGTATTAAGCAAGAATACATGCTTTTCGCGCAGTTATAAGAGAAAAAGTTTTGACGCGTGTCACAGGGACACTTGTAAAACCGATGTGTTCAGATTTAGCTCGTTTCGGTCTAAAACAGCTTGTTTCGTTGTATTAAGCACGAATACATGCTTTACGCGCAGTTATAGAAGAAAAAGTTTTGACGCGTATCAGAGAGACACTTGTAAAACCGATGTGTTGTGATTTAGCTCGTTTCGGTCTAAAACAGCTTGTTTCGTTGTATTAAGCACGAATACATGCTTTTCGCGCAGTTATAAGAGAAAAAGTTTTGACGCGTATCACAGGGAACACTTGTAAAACCGATGTGTTGTGATTTAGCTCGTTTCGGTCTAAAACAGCTTGTTTCGTTGTATTAAGCACGAATACATGCTTTACGCGCAGTTATAGAAGAAAAAGTTTTGACGCGTATTAGAGAGACACTTGTAAAACCGATGTGTTGTGATTTAGCTCGTTTCGGTCTAAAACAGCTTGTTTCGTTGTATTAAGCACGAATACATGCTTTTCGCGCAGTTATAAGAGAAAAAGTTTTGACGCGTATCAGAGGAACACTTGTAAAACCGATGTGTTGTGATTTAGCTCGTTTCGGTCTAAAACAGCTTGTTTCGTTGTATTAAGCAAGAATACATGCTTTTCGCGCAGTTATAAGAGAAAAAGTTTTGACGCGTATCAGAGGAACACTTGTAAAACCGATGTGTTGTGATTTAGCTCGTTTCGGTCTAAAACAGCTTGTTTCGTTGTATTAAGCAAGAATACATGCTTTTCGCGCAGTTATAAGAGAAAAAGTTTTGACGCGTGTCACAGGACACTTGTAAAACCGATGTGTTCAGATTTAGCTCGTTTCGGTCTAAAACAGCTTGTTTCGCTGTATTAAGCAGGAATACATGCTTTTCGCGCAGTTATAAGAGAAAAAGTTTTGACGCGTGTCACAGGGACACTTGTAAAACCGATGTGTTCAGATTTAGCTCGTTTCGGTCTAAAACAGCTTGTTTCGTTGTATTAAGCACGAATACATGCTTTTCGCGCAGTTATAAGAGAAAAAGTTTTGACGCGTGTCACAGGACACTTGTAAAACCGATGTGTTCAGATTTAGCTCGTTTCGGTCTAAAACAGCTTGTTTCGTTGTATTAAGCACGAATACATGCTTTTCGCGCAGTTATAAGAGAAAAAGATTTGACGCGTATCAGAGGAACACTTGTAAAACCGATGTGTTGTGATTTACCTCGTTTCGGTCTAAAACAGCTTGTTTCGTTGTATTAAGCACGAATACATGCTTTACGCGCAGTTATAGAAGAAAAAGTTTTGACGCGTATCAGAGGACACTTGTAAAACCGATGTGTTGTGATTTAGCTCGTTTCGGTCTAAAACAGCTTGTTTCGCTGTATTAAGCACGAATACATGCTTTTCGCGCAGTTATAAGAGAAAAAGTTTTGACGCGTATCAGAGGAACACTTGTAAAACCGATGTGTTGTGATTTAGCTCGTTTCGGTCTAAAACAGCTTGTTTCGTTGTATTAAGCACGAATACATGCTTTACGCGCAGTTATAGAAGAAAAAGTTTTGACGCGTATTAGAGAGACACTTGTAAAACCGATGTGTTGTGATTTAGCTCGTTTCGGTCTAAAACAGCTTGTTTCGTTGTATTAAGCACGAATACATGCTTTTCGCGCAGTTATAAGAGAAAAAGTTTTGACGCGTATCAGAGGAACACTTGTAAAACCGATGTGTTGTGATTTAGCTCGTTTCGGTCTAAAACAGCTTGTTTCGTTGTATTAAGCACGAATACATGCTTTTCGCGCAGTTATAAGAGAAAAAGTTTTGACGCGTATCACATGGACACTTTTAAAACCGATGTGTTAAGATTTAGCTCTTTTCGGTCTAAAACAGCTTGTTTCGTTGTATTAAGCACGAATACATGCTTTTCGCGCAGTTATAAGAGAAAAAGATTTGATGCGTATCAGGGGAACACTTGTAAAACCGATGTGTTGTGATTTACGCTGTTTCGGTCTAAAACAGCTTGTTTCGTTGTATTAAGCACGAATACATGCTTTACGCGCAGTTATAGAAGAAAAAGTCTTGACGCGTATTAGAGAGACACTTGTAAAACCGATGTGTTGTGATTTAGCTCGTTTCGGTCTAAAACAGCTTGTTTCGTTGTATTAAGCACGAATACATGCTTTTCGCGCAGTTATAGGAGAAAAAGTTTTGACGCGTATCAGAGGAACACTTGTAAAACCGATGTGTTGTGATTTAGCTCGTTTCGGTCTAAAACAGCTTGTTTCGTTGTATAAGCAAGAATACATGCTTTTCGCGCAGTTATAAGAGAAAAAGATTTGACGCGTATTAGAGGAACGCTTGTAAAACCGATGTGTTGTGATTTAGCTCGTTTCGGTCTAAAACAGCTTGTTTCGCTGTATTAAGCAAGAATACGTGCTTTTCGCGCAGTTATAAGAGAAAAAGATTTGGCGGGTGTCACAGAGACACTTGTAAAACCGATGTGTTCAGATAAAGCTCGTTTCGGTCTAAAACAGCTTGTTTCGTTGTATTAAGCACGAATACATGCTTTTCGCGCAGTTATAAGCGAAAAAGTTTTGACGAGTATCACGTGGATACTTGTAAAACCGATGTGTTCAGATATAGCTCGTTTTGGTATAAAACAGCTTGTTTCGTTGTTTTAAGCACGAATGCGCTTTCGCGCAGTTATAAGAGAAAACGATTTGACGCGTATCACATGGACACTTGTAAAACCGATGTGTTCAGATCTAGCTCGTTTTGGTCTAAAACAGCTTGTTTCGTTGTATTAAGCACGAATACATGCTTTTCGCGCAGTTATAAGATAAAAAGTTTTGAAGCGTATCAGAGGAATACTTGTAATACCGATGTGTTGTGATTTAGCTCGTTTCGGTCTAAAACAGCTTGTTTCGCTGTATTAAGCAAGAATACATGCTTATCGCGCAGTTATAAGAGAAAAAGTTTTGACGCTTGTCACAGGGACACTTGTAAAACCGATGTGTTCAAATCTACCTCGTTTCGGTCTAGAACAGCTTGTTTCGTTGGATTAAGCACGAATACATGCTTTTCGCGCGTTTAGAGGAGAAAAAGTTTTGACGCGTGTCACAGGGACACTTGTAAAACCGATGTGTTCAGATCTACCTCGTTTCGGTCTAAAACAGCTTGTTTCGTTGGATTAAGCCAAGAATACAATGCTTTTCACGCAGTTATAAGAGAAAAAGTTTTGACGCGTATCACATGGACACTTGTAAAACCGATGTGTTCAGATTTAGCTCGTTTCGGTCTAAAACAGCTTGTTTCGTTGTATTAAGCACGAATACATGCTTTTCGCGCAGTTATAAGAGAAAAAGATTTGATGCGTATCAGAGGAACACTTGTAAAACCGATGTGTTGTGATTTACCTCGTTTCGGTTTAAAACAACTTGTCTCGCTGTATTAAGCAGGAATACATGCTTTTCGGGCAGTTATAAAAGAAAAAGTTTTAAAGGCATGTCACAGGGACACTTGTAAAACCGATGTGTTCAGATTTACCTCGTTTCGGTCTAAAACAGCTTGATTCGTTGTATTAAGCATGAATACGTGCTTTTCGCGCAGTTATAAGAGAAAAAGTTTTGACGCGTGTCACAGGGACACTTGCGATGTGTTCAGATTTAGCTCATTTCAGTCTAAAACAGCTTGTTTCGTTGGATTAAGCACGAATACATGCTTTTCGCGCGTTTATAAGAGAAAAAGTTTTGACGCGTATCACATGGACACTTGTAAAACCGATGTGTTCAGATTTAGCTCGTTTCGGTCTAAAACAGCTTGTTTTGCTGTATTAAGCAAGAATACATGCTTTTCGCGCAGTTATAAAAGAAAAAGTTTTGACGCGTATTAGAGAAACACTTGTAAAACCGATGTGTTGTGATTTAGCTCGATTCGGTCTAAAACAGCTTGTTTCGTTGTATTAAGCACGAATACATGCTTTTCGCGCAGTTATAAGAGAAAAAGTTTTGACGCGTATCAGAGGAACACTTGTAAAACCGATGTGTTGTGATTTAGCTCGTTTCGGTCTAAAACAGCTTGTTTCGTTGTATTAAGCACGAATACATGCTTTTCGCGCAGTTATAAGAGAAAAAGTTTTGACGCGTATCACGATGGACACTTGTAAAACCGATGTGTTCAGATTTAGCTCGTTTCGGTCTAAAACAGCTTGTTTCGTTGTATTAAGCACGAATACATGCTTTTCGCGCAGTTATAAGAGAAAAAGTTTTGACGCGTATCAGAGGAACACTTGTAAAACCGATGTGTTGTGATTTAACTCGTTTCGGTCTAAAACAGCTTGTTTCGTTGTATTAAGCACGAATACATGCTTTTCGCGCAGTTATAAGAGAAAAAGTTTTGACGCGTATCAGAGGAACACTTGTAAAACCGATGTGTTGTGATTTAGCTCGTTTCGGTCTAAAACAGCTTGTTTCGTTGTATTAAGCAAGAATACATGCTTTTCGCGCAGTTATAAGAGAAAAAGGTTTGACGCGTATCAGAGGAACGGTTGTAAAACCGATGTGTTGTGATTTAGCTCGTTTCGGTCTAAAACAGCTTGTTTCGTTGTATTAAGCACGAATACATGCTTTTCGCGCAGTTATAAGAGAAAAAGTTTTGACGAGTATCACGTGGACACTTGTAAAACCGATGTGTTCAGATTTAGCTCGTTTCGGTCTAAAACAGCTTGTTTCGTTGTATTAAGCACGAATACATGCCTTTCGCGCAGTTATAAGAGAAAACGATTTGACGCGTATCACATGGACACTTGTAAAACCGATGTGTTCAGATTTAGCTCGTTTCGGTCTAAAACAGCTTGTTTCGTTGTATTAAGCCCAAGTACATGCTTTTCGCGCAGTTATAAGAGAAAAAGTTTTGACGCGTATCACATGGACACTTGTAAAACCGATGTGTTCAGATTTAGCTCGTTTCGGTCTAAAACAGCTTGTTTCGTTGTATTAAGCAAGAATACATGCTTTTCGCGCTGTTATAAAAGAAAAAGTTTTGACGCGTATTAGAGGAAGCACTTGTAAAACCGATGTGTTGTGATTTAGCTCGTTTCGGTCAAAAACAGCTTGTTTCGTTGTATTAAGCACGAATACGTGCTTTTCGCGCAGTTATAAGAGAAAAAGTTTTGACGCGTATCAGAGGAAAACTTGTAAAACCGATGTGTTGTGATTTAGCTCGTTTCGGTCTAAAACAGCTTGTTTCGTTGTATTAAGCACGCATACAATCTTTTCGCGCAGTTATAAGAGAAAAAGTTTTGACGCGTATCACATGGACACTATTAAAACCGATGTGTTCAGATTTAGCTCGTTTCGGTCTAAAACAGCTTGTTTCGTTGTATTAAGCACGAATACATGCTTTTCGCGCAGTTATAAGAGAAAAAGATTTGATGCGTATCAGAGGAACACTTGTAAAACCGATGTGTTGTGATTTACCTTGTTTCGGTTTAAAACAACTTGTCTCGCTGTATTAAGCAGGAATACATGCTTTTCGGGCAGTTATAAAAGAAAAAGTTTTAAAGGCATGTCACAGGGACACTTGTAAAACCGATGTGTTCAGATTTACCTCGTTTCGGTCTAAAACAGCTTGTTTCGCTGTATTAAGCAAGAATACGTGCTTTTCGCGCAGTTATAAGAGAAAAAGTTTCGACGCCTGTCACAAGGACACGTGTAAATCCGATGTGTTCAGATTTAACTCGTTTCGGTCTAAAACAGCTTGATTCGTTGTATTAAGCATGAATACGTGCTTTTCGCGCAGTTATAAGAGAAAAAGTTTTGACGCGTGTCACAGGGACACTTGCGATGTGTTCAGATTTAGCTCATTTCAGTCTAAAACAGCTTGTTTCGTTGGATTAGGCACGAATACATGCTTTTCGCGCGTTTATAAGAGAAAAAGTTTTGACGCGTGTCACAGGGACACTTGTAAAACCGATGTGTTCAGATCTACCTCGTTTCGGTCTAAAACAGCTTGTTTCGTTGGATTAAGCCCAAATACAATCTTTTCACGCAGTTATAAGAGAAAAAGTTTTCACGCGTATCACATGGACACTTTTAAAACCGAAGTGTTCAGATTTAGCTCGTTTCGGTCTAAAACAGCTTGTTTTGTTGTATTAAGCAAGAATACATGCTTTTCGCGCTGTTATAAAAGAAAAAGTTTTCACGCGTATTAGAGAAACACTTGTAAAACCGATGTGTTGTGATTTAGCTCGTTTCGGTCTAAAACAGCTTGTTTCGTTGTATTAAGCACGAATACGTGCTTTTCGCGCAGTTATAAGAGAAAAAGTTTTGACGCGTATCAGAGGAAAACTTGTAAAACCGATGTGTTGTGATTTAGCTCGTTTCGGTCTAAAACAGCTTGTTTCGTTGTATTAAGCACGCATACAATCTTTTCGCGCAGTTATAAGAGAAAAAGTTTTGACGCGTATCACATGGACACTTTTAAAACCGATGTGTTCAGATTTAGCTCGTTTCGGTCTAAAACAGTTTGTTTCGTTGTATTAAGCACGCATACAATCTTCGCGCAGTTATAAGAGAAAAAGTTTTGACGCGTATTAGAGAGCACTTGTAAAACCGATGTGTTGTGATTTAACTCGTTTCGGTCTAAAACAGCTTGTTTCGTTGTATTAAGCACGAATACATGCTTTTCGCGCAGTTATAAGAGAAAAAGTTTTGACGCGTATCAGAGGAACACTTGTAAAACCGATGTGTTGTGATTTAGCTCGTTTCGGTCTAAAACAGCTTGTTTCGTTGTATAAGCAAGCATACATGCTTTTCGCGCAGTTATAAGAGAAAAAGGTTTGACGCGTATCAGAGGAACGCTTGTAAAACCAATGTGTTGTGATTTAGCTCGTTTCGGTCTAAAACAGCTTGTTTCGTTGTATTAAGCACGCATACAAACTTTTCGCGCAGTTATAAGAGAAAAAGTTTTGACGCGTATCACATGGACACTTTTAAAACCGATGTGTTCAGATTTAGCTCTTTTCGGTCTAAAACAGCTTGTTTCGTTGTATTAAGCACGAATACATGCTTTTCGCGCAGTTATAAGAGAAAAAGATTTGATGCGTATCAGGGGAACACTTGTAAAACCGATGTGTTGTGATTTACCTCGTTTCGGTCTAAAACAGCTTGTTTCGTTGTATTAAGCACGAATACATGCTTTACGCGCAGTTATAGAAGAAAAAGTTTTGACGCGTATTAGAGAGACACTTGTAAAACTGATGTGTTGTGATTTAGCTCGTTTCGGTCTAAAACAGCTTGTTTCGTTGTATTAAGCACGAATACATGCTTTTCGCGCAGTTATAAGAGAAAAAGTTTTGACGCGTATCAGAGGAACACTTGTAAAACCGATGTGTTGTGATTTACCCTGTTTCGGTCTAAAACAGCTTGTTTCGTTGTATTAAGCACGAATACATGCTTTACGCGCAGTTATAGAAGAAAAAGTTTTGACGCGTATTAGAGAGACACTTTTAAAACCGATGTGTTCAGATTTAGCTCTTTTCGGTCTAAAACAGCTTGTTTCGTTGTATTAAGCACGAATACATGCTTTTCGCGCAGTTATAAGAGAAAAAGATTTGATGCGTATCAGGGGAACACTTGTAAAACCGATATGTTGTGATTTACCCTGTTTCGGT
This sequence comes from Amblyomma americanum, assembly GCA_030143305.2. Taxonomy (NCBI): domain Eukaryota; kingdom Metazoa; phylum Arthropoda; class Arachnida; order Ixodida; family Ixodidae; genus Amblyomma; species Amblyomma americanum. The sequence continues at coordinate 209,330 of JARKHS020001167.1, read as the reverse complement.
CTAAAACAGCTTGTTTCGTTGTATTAAGCACGAATACATGCTTTACGCGCAGTTATAGAAGAAAAAGTCTTGACGCGTATTAGAGAGACACTTGTAAAACCGATGTGTTGTGATTTAGCTCGTTTCGGTCTAAAACAGCTTGTTTCGTTGTATTAAGCACGAATACATGCTTTTCGCGCAGTTATAGGAGAAAAAGTTTTGACGCGTATCAGAGGAACACTTGTAAAACCGATGTGTTGTGATTTAGCTCGTTTCGGTCTAAAACAGCTTGTTTCGTTGTATAAGCAAGAATACATGCTTTTCGCGCAGTTATAAGAGAAAAAGATTTGACGCGTATTAGAGGAACGCTTGTAAAACCGATGTGTTGTGATTTAGCTCGTTTCGGTCTAAAACAGCTTGTTTCGCTGTATTAAGCAAGAATACGTGCTTTTCGCGCAGTTATAAGAGAAAAAGATTTGGCGGGTGTCACAGAGACACTTGTAAAACCGATGTGTTCAGATAAAGCTCGTTTCGGTCAAAAACAGCTTGTTTCGTTGTATTAAGCACGAATACATGCTTTTCGCGCAGTTATAAGCGAAAAAGTTTTGACGAGTATCACGTGGATACTTGTAAAACCGATGTGTTCAGATATAGCTCGTTTTGGTATAAAACAGCTTGTTTCGTTGTTTTAAGCACGAATGCCTTTCGCGCAGTTATAAGAGAAAACGATTTGACGCGTATCACATGGACACTTGTAAAACCGATGTGTTCAGATCTAGCTCGTTTTGGTCTAAAACAGCTTGTTTCGTTGTATTAAGCACGAATACATGCTTTTCGCGCAGTTATAAGATAAAAAGTTTTGAAGCGTATCAGAGGAATACTTGTAATACCGATGTGTTGTGATTTAGCTCGTTTCGGTCTAAAACAGCTTGTTTCGCTGTATTAAGCAAGAATACATGCTTATCGCGCAGTTATAAGAGAAAAAGTTTTGACGCTTGTCACAGGGACACTTGTAAAACCGATGTGTTCAAATCTACCTCGTTTCGGTCTAGAACAGCTTGTTTCGTTGGATTAAGCACGAATACATGCTTTTCGCGCGTTTAGAGGAGAAAAAGTTTTGACGCGTGTCACAGGGACACTTGTAAAACCGATGTGTTCAGATCTACCTCGTTTCGGTCTAAAACAGCTTGTTTCGTTGGATTAAGCCAAAATACAATCTTTTCACGCAGTTATAAGAGAAAAAGTTTTGACGCGTATCACATGGACACTTTTAAAACCGATGTGTTCAGATTTAGCTCGTTTCGGTCTAAAACAGCTTGTTTCGTTGTATTAAGCACGAATACATGCTTTTCGCGCAGTTATAAGAGAAAAAGATTTGATGCGTATCAGAGGAACACTTGTAAAACCGATGTGTTGTGATTTACCTCGTTTCGGTTTAAAACAACTTGTCTCGCTGTATTAAGCAGGAATACATGCTTTTCGGGCAGTTATAAAAGAAAAAGTTTTAAAGGCATGTCACAGGGACACTTGTAAAACCGATGTGTTCAGATTTACCTCGTTTCGGTCTAAAACAGCTTGATTCGTTGTATTAAGCATGAATACGTGCTTTTCGCGCAGTTATAAGAGAAAAAGTTTTGACGCGTGTCACAGGGACACTTGCGATGTGTTCAGATTTAGCTCATTTCAGTCTAAAACAGCTTGTTTCGTTGGATTAAGCACGAATACATGCTTTTCGCGCGTTTATAAGAGAAAAAGTTTTGACCCGTATCACATGGACACTTTTAAAACCGATGTGTTCAGATTTAGCTCGTTTCGGTCTAAAACAGCTTGTTTTGCTGTATTAAGCAAGAATACATGCTTTTCGCGCTGTTATAAAAGAAAAAGTTTTCACGCGTATTAGAGAAACACTTGTAAAACCGATGTGTTGTGATTTAGCTCGATTCGGTCTAAAACAGCTTGTTTCGTTGTATTAAGCACGAATACGTGCTTTTCGCGCAGTTATAAGAGAAAAAGTTTTGACGCGTATCAGAGGAAAACTTCTAAAACCGATGTGTTGTGATTTAGCTCGTTTCGGTCTAAAACAGCTTGTTTCGTTGTATTAAGCACGCATACAATCTTTTCGCGCAGTTATAAGAGAAAAAGTTTTGACGCGTATCACATGGACACTTTTAAAACCGATGTGTTCAGATTTAGCTCGTTTCGGTCTAAAACAGCTTGTTTCGTTGTATTAAGCACGCATACAATCTTTTCGCGCAGTTATAAGAGAAAAAGTTTTGACGCGTATTAGAGAGCACTTCTAAAACCGATGTGTTGTGATTTAACTCGTTTCGGTCTAAAACAGCTTGTTTCGTTGTATTAAGCACGAATACATGCTTTTCGCGCAGTTATAAGAGAAAAAGTTTTGACGCGTATCAGAGGAACACTTGTAAAACCGATGTGTTGTGATTTAGCTCGTTTCGGTCTAAAACAGCTTGTTTCGTTGTATAAGCAAGAATACATGCTTTTCGCGCAGTTATAAGAGAAAAAGGTTTGACGCGTATCAGAGGAACGGTTGTAAAACCAATGTGTTGTGATTTAGCTCGTTTCGGTCTAAAACAGCTTGTTTCGTTGTATTAAGCACGCATACAAACTTTTCGCGCAGTTATAAGAGAAAAAGTTTTGACGAGTATCACGTGGATACTTGTAAAACCGATGTGTTCAGATATAGCTCGTTTTGGTATAAAACAGCTTGTTTCGTTGTTTTAAGCACGAATACATGCCTTTCGCGCAGTTATAAGAGAAAACGATTTGACGCGTATCACATGGACACTTGTAAAACCGATGTGTTCAGATCTAGCTCGTTTTGGTCTAAAACAGCTTGTTTCGTTGTATTAAGCACGAATACATGCTTTTCGCGCAGTTATAAGATAAAAAGTTTTGAAGCGTATCAGAGGAATACTTGTAATACCGATGTGTTGTGATTTAGCTCGTTTCGGTCTAAAACAGCTTGTTTCGCTGTATTAAGCAAGAATACATGCTTATCGCGCAGTTATAAGAGAAAAAGTTTTGACGCTTGTCACAGGGACACTTGTAAAACTGATGTGTTCAAATCTACCTCGTTTCGGTCTAGAACAGCTTGTTTCGTTGGATTAAGCACGAATACATGCTTTTCGCGCGTTTATAAGAGAAAAAGTTTTGACGCGTGTCACAGGGACACTTGTAAAACCGATGTGTTCAGATCTACCTCGTTTCGGTCTAAAACAGCTTGTTTCGTTGGATTAAGCCCAAGTACAATCTTTTCACGCAGTTATAAGAGAAAAAGTTTTGACGCGTATCACATGGACACTATTAAAACCGATGTGTTCAGATTTAGCTCGTTTCGGTCTAAAACAGCTTGTTTTGTTGTATTAAGCAAGAATACATGCTTTTCGCGCTGTTATAAAAGAAAAAGTTTTCACGCGTATTAGAGAAGCACTTGTAAAACCGATGTGTTGTGATTTAGCTCGTTTCGGTCAAAAACAGCTTGTTTCGTTGTATTAAGCACGAATACGTGCTTTTCGCGCAGTTATAAGAGAAAAAGTTTTGACGCGTATCAGAGGAAAACTTGTAAAACCGATGTGTTGTGATTTAGCTCGTTTCGGTCTAAAACAGCTTGTTTCGTTGTATTAAGCACGCATACAATCTTTTCGCGCAGTTATAAGAGAAAAAGTTTTGACGCGTATCACATGGACACTTTTAAAACCGATGTGTTCAGATTTAGCTCGTTTCGGTCTAAAACAGCTTGTTTCGTTGTATTAAGCACGAATACATGCTTTTCGCGCAGTTATAAGAGAAAAAGATTTGATGCGTATCAGAGGAACACTTGTAAAACCGATGTGTTGTGATTTACCTTGTTTCGGTTTAAAACAACTTGTCTCGCTGTATTAAGCAGGAATACATGCTTTTCGGGCAGTTATAAAAGAAAAAGTTTTAAAGGCATGTCACAGGGACACTTGTAAAACCGATGTGTTCAGATTTACCTCGTTTCGGTCTAAAACAGCTTGTTTCGCTGTATTAAGCAAGAATACGTGCTTTTCGCGCAGTTATAAGAGAAAAAGTTTTGACGCCTGTCACAAGGACACGTGTAAATCCGATGTGTTCAGATTTAACTCGTTTCGGTCTAAAACAGCTTGATTCGTTGTATTAAGCATGAATACGTGCTTTTCGCGCAGTTATAAGAGAAAAAGTTTTGACGCGTGTCACAGGGACACTTGCGATGTGTTCAGATTTAGCTCATTTCAGTCTAAAACAGCTTGTTTCGTTGGATTAGGCACGAATACATGCTTTTCGCGCGTTTATAAGAGAAAAAGTTTTGACGCGTGTCACAGGGACACTTGTAAAACCGATGTGTTCAGATCTACCTCGTTTCGGTCTAAAACAGCTTGTTTCGTTGGATTAAGCCCAAATACAATCTTTTCACGCAGTTATAAGAGAAAAAGTTTTCACGCGTATCACATGGACACTTTTAAAACCGATGTGTTCAGATTTAGCTCGTTTCGGTCTAAAACAGCTTGTTTTGTTGTATTAAGCAAGAATACATGCTTTTCGCGCTGTTATAAAAGAAAAAGTTTTCACGCGTATTAGAGAAACACTTGTAAAACCGATGTGTTGTGATTTAGCTCGTTTCGGTCTAAAACAGCTTGTTTCGTTGTATTAAGCACGAATACGTGCTTTTCGCGCAGTTATAAGAGAAAAAGTTTTGACGCGTATCAGAGGAAAACTTGTAAAACCGATGTGTTGTGATTTAGCTCGTTTCGGTCTAAAACAGCTTGTTTCGTTGTATTAAGCACGCATACAATCTTTTCGCGCAGTTATAAGAGAAAAAGTTTTGACGCGTATCACATGGACACTTTTAAAACCGATGTGTTCAGATTTAGCTCGTTTCGGTCTAAAACAGTTTGTTTCGTTGTATTAAGCACGCATACAATCTTCGCGCAGTTATAAGAGAAAAAGTTTTGACGCGTATTAGAGAGCACTTGTAAAACCGATGTGTTGTGATTTAACTCGTTTCGGTCTAAAACAGCTTGTTTCGTTGTATTAAGCACGAATACATGCTTTTCGCGCAGTTATAAGAGAAAAAGTTTTGACGCGTATCAGAGGAACACTTGTAAAACCGATGTGTTGTGATTTAGCTCGTTTCGGTCTAAAACAGCTTGTTTCGTTGTATAAGCAAGCATACATGCTTTTCGCGCAGTTATAAGAGAAAAAGGTTTGACGCGTATCAGAGGAACGCTTGTAAAACCAATGTGTTGTGATTTAGCTCGTTTCGGTCTAAAACAGCTTGTTTCGTTGTATTAAGCACGCATACAAACTTTTCGCGCAGTTATAAGAGAAAAAGTTTTGACGCGTATCACATGGACACTTTTAAAACCGATGTGTTCAGATTTAGCTCTTTTCGGTCTAAAACAGCTTGTTTCGTTGTATTAAGCACGAATACATGCTTTTCGCGCAGTTATAAGAGAAAAAGATTTGATGCGTATCAGGGGAACACTTGTAAAACCGATGTGTTGTGATTTACCTCGTTTCGGTCTAAAACAGCTTGTTTCGTTGTATTAAGCACGAATACATGCTTTACGCGCAGTTATAGAAGAAAAAGTTTTGACGCGTATTAGAGAGACACTTGTAAAACCGATGTGTTGTGATTTAGCTCGTTTCGGTCTAAAACAGCTTGTTTCGTTGTATAAGCAAGAATACATGCTTTTCGCGCAGTTATAAGAGAAAAAGATTTGACGCGTATCAGAGGAACGCTTGTAAAACCGATGTGTTGTGATTTAGCTCGTTTCGGTCTAAAACAGCTTGTTTCGCTGTATTAAGCAAGAATACGTGCTTTTCGCGCAGTTATAAGAGAAAGATTTGGCGCGTGTCACAGAGACACTTGTAAAACCGATGTGTTCAGATATAGCTCGTTTCGGTCTAAAACAGCTTGTTTCGTTGTATTAAGCACGAATACATGCTTTTCGCGCAGTTATAAGCGAAAAAGTTTTGACAAGTATCACGTGGATACTTGTAAAACCAATGTGTTCAGATATAGCTCGTTTTGGTATAAAACAGCTTGTTTCGTTGTTTTAAGCACGAATACATGCCTTTCGCGCAGCTATAAGAGAAAACAATTTGACGCGTATCACATGGACACTTGTAAAACCGATGTGTTCAGATCTAGCTCGTTTTGGTCTAAAACAGCTTGTTTCGTTGTATTAAGCACGAATACATGCTTTTCGCGCAGTTATAAGACAAAAAGTTTTGAAGCGTATCAGAGGAATACTTGTAATACCGATGTGTTGTGATTTAGCTCGTTTCGGTCTAAAACAGCTTGTTTCGCTGTATTAAGCAAGAATACATGCTTATCGCGCAGTTATAAGAGAAAAAGTTTTGACGCTTGTCACAGGGACAATTGTAAAACCGATGTGTTCAAATCTACCTCGTTTCGGTCTAGAACAGCTTGTTTCGTTGGATTAAGCACGAATACATGCTTTTCGCGCGTTTATAAGAGAAAAAGTTTTGACGCGTGTCACAGGGAAATTTGTGAAACCGATGTGTTCAGATTTACCTCGTTTCGGTCTAAAACAGCTTGTTTCGCTGTATTAAGCAAGAATACGTGCTTTTCGCGCAGTTATAAGAGAAAAAGTTTTGACGCCTGTCACAAGGACACGTGTAAATCCGATGTGTTCAGATTTAACTCGTTCGGTCTAAAACAGCTTGATTCGTTGTATTAAGCATGAATACGTGCTTTTCGCGCAGTTATAAGAGAAAAAGATTTGACGCGTGTCACAGGGACACTTGCGATGTGTTCAGATTTAGCTCATTTCAGTCTAAAACAGCTTGTTTCGTTGGATTAAGCACGAATACATGCTTTTCGCGCGTTTATAAGAGAAAAAGTTTTGACGCGTGTCACAGGGACACTTGTAAAACCGATGTGTTCAGATCTAGCTCGTTTCGGTCTACAACAGCTTGTTTCGTTGGATTAAGCCCAAATACAATCTTTTCACGCAGTTATAAGAGAAAACGTTTTGACGCGTATCACATGGACACTTTTAAAACCGATGTGTTCAGATTTAGCTCGTTTCGGTCTAAAACAGCTTGTTTTGTTGTATTAAGCAAGAATACATGCTTTTCGCGCTGTTATAAAAGAAAAAGTTTTCACGCGTATTAGAGAAACACTTGTAAAACCGATGTGTTGTGATTTAGCTCGTTTCGGTCTAAAACAGCTTGTTTCGTTGTATTAAGCAGGAATACATGCTTTTCGCGCAGTTATAAAACAAAAAGTTTTAAAGGCATGTCACAGGGACACTTGTAAAACCGATGTGTTCAGATTTAGCTTGTTTCGTTGTATTAAGCACGAATACATGCTTTTCGCGCAGTTATAAGAGAAAAAGTTTTGACGAGTATCACGTGGAACACTTGTAATACCGATGTGTTGTGATTTAGCTCGTTTCGGTCTAAAACAGCTTGTTTCGCTGTATTAAGCACGAATACATGCTTTTCGCGCAGTTATAAGAGAAAAAGTTTTGACGAGTATCACGTGGATACTTGTAAAACCGATGTGTTCAGATTTAGCTCGTTTTGGTATAAAACAGCTTGTTTCGTTGTTTTAAGCACGAATACATGCTTTTCGCGCAGTTATAGAAGAAAAACTTTTGACGCGTATTAGAGAGACACTTGTAAAACCGATGTGTTCAAATTTAGCTCATCTCGGTCTAAAACAGCTTGTTTCGTTGTATTAAGCACGAATACATGCTTTTCGCGCAGTTATAAGAGAAAAAGTTTTGACGAGTATCACGTGGATACTTGTAAAACCGATGTGTTCAGATTTAGCTCGTTTCGGTCTAAAACAGCTTGTTTCATTGTATTAAGCACGAATACATGCTTTTCGCGCAGTTATAAGAGAAAAAGTTTTGACGCGTATCAGAGGAAAACTTGTAAAACCGATTTGTTGTGATTTAGCTCGTTTCGGTCTAAAACAGCTTGTTTCGTTGTATTAAGCACGCATACAATCTTTTCGCGCAGTTATAAGAGAAAAAGTTTTGACGCGTATCACATGGACACTTTTAAAACCGATGTGTTCAGATTTAGCTCGTTTTGGTCTAAAACAGCTTGTTTCGTTGTATAAAGCACGAATACATGCTTTTCGCGCAGTTATAAGAGAAAAAGATTTGATGCGTATCAGAGGAACACTTGTAAAACCGATGTGTTGTGATTTAGCTCGTTTCGGTTTAAAACAACTTGCCTCGCTGTATTAAGCAGGAATACATGCTTTTCGCGCAGTTATAAAAGAAAAAGTTTTAAAGGCATGTCACAGGGACACTTGTAAAACCGATGTGTTCAGATTTAGCTTGTTTCTTTGTATTAAGCACGAATACATGTTTTCGCGCAGTTATAAGAGAAAAAGTTTTGACGAGTGTCACGTGGAACACTTGTAATACCGATGTGTTGTGATTTAGCTCGTTTCGGTCTAAAACAGCTTGTTTCGCTGTATTAAGCACGAATACATGCTTTTCGCGCAGTTATAAGAGAAAAAGTTTTGACGAGTATCACGTGGATACTTGTAAAACCGATGTGTTCAGATTTAGCTCGTTTCGGTCTAAAACAGCTTATTTCGTTGTTTTAAGCACGAATACATGCTTTTCGCGCAGTTATAGAAGAAAAACTTCTGACGCGTATTAGAGAGACACTTGTAAAACCGATGTGTTCAAATTTAGCTCATCTCGGTCTAAAACAGCTTGTTTCGTTGTATTAAGCACGAATACATGCTTTTCGCACAGTTATAAGAGAAAAAGTTTTGACGAGTATCACGTGGATACTTGTAAAACCGATGTGTTCAGATTTAGCTCGTTTCGGTCTAAAACAGCTTGTTTCATTGTATTAAGCACGAATACATGCTTTTCGCGCAGTTATAAGAGAAAAAGTTTAGACGAGTATCACGTGGAACACTTGTAATACCGATGTGTTGTGATTTACCTCGTTTCGGTCTAAAACAGCTTGTTTCGCTGTATTAAGCAAGAATACATGCTTTTCGCGCAGTTATAAGAGAAAAAGATTTGACGCTTGTCACAGGGACACTTGTAAAACCGATGTGTTCAGATTTAGATCGTTTCGGTCTAAAACAGCTTGTTTCGTTGTATTAAGCACGAATACATGCTTTTCGCGCAGTTATAAGAGAAAAAGTTTTGACGCGTATTACATGGGCACTTGTAAAACCGATGTGTTCAGATCTAGCTCGTTTTGGTCTAAAACAGCTTGTTTCGTTGTATTAAGCACGAATACGTGCTTTTCGCGCAGTTATAAGAGAAAAAGTTTTGACGCGTATCAGAGGAAAACTTGTAAAACCGATGTGTTGTGATTTAGCTCGTTTCGTTCTAAAACAGCTTGTTTCGTTGTATATGCAAGAATACATGCTTTTCGCGCAGTTATAAGAGCAAAAGATTTGACGCGTATCAGAGGAACGCTTGTAAAACCGATGTGTTGTGATTTAGCTCGTTTCGGTCTAAAACAGCTTGTTTCGTTGTATTAAGCACGCATACAATCTTTTCGCGCAGTAATAAGAGAAAAAGTTTTGACGCGTATTAGAGAGCACTTGTAAAACCGATGTGTTGTGATTTAACTCGTTTCGGTCTAAAACAGCTTGTTTCGTTGTATTAAGCACGAATACATGCTTTTCGCGCAGTTATAAGAGAAAAAGTTTTGACGCGTATCAGAGGAACACTTCTAAAACCGATGTGTTGTGATTTAGCTCGTTTCGGTCTAAAACAGCTTGTTTCGTTGTATAAGCAAGAATACATGCTTTTCGCGCAGTTATAAGAGAAAAAGTTTTGACGCGTATCACATGGACACTTTTAAAACCGATGTGTTCAGATTTAGCTCTTTTCGGTCTAAAACAGCTTGTTTCGTTGTATTAAGCACGAATACATGCTTTTCGCGCAGTTATAAGAGAAAAAGATTTGATGCGTATCAGGGGAACACTTGTATAACCGATGTGTTGTGATTTACCTCGTTTCGGTCTAAAACAGCTTGTTTCGTTGTATTAAGCCCGAATACATGCTTGACGCGCAGTTATAAAAGAAAAAGTTTTGACGCGTATTAGAGAGACACTTGTAAAACCGATGTGTTGTGATTTAGCTCGTTTCGGTTTAAAACAACTTGCCTCGCTGTATTAAGCAGGAATACATGCTTTTCGCGCAGTTATAAAAGAAAAAGTTTTAAAGGCATGTCACAGGGACACTTGTAAAACCGATGTGTTCAGATTTAGCTTGTTTCTTTGTATTAAGCACGAATACATGTTTTCGCGCAGTTATAAGAGAAAAAGTTTTGACGAGTGTCACGTGGAACACTTGTAATACCGATGTGTTGTGATTTAGCTCGTTTCGGTCTAAAACAGCTTGTTTCGCTGTATTAAGCACGAATACATGCTTTTCGCGCAGTTATAAGAGAAAAAGTTTTGACGAGTATCACGTGGATACTTGTAAAACCGATGTGTTCAGATTTAGCTCGTTTCGGTCTAAAACAGCTTATTTCGTTGTTTTAAGCACGAATACATGCTTTTCGCGCAGTTATAGAAGAAAAACTTCTGACGCGTATTAGAGAGACACTTGTAAAACCGATGTGTTCAAATTTAGCTCATCTCGGTCTAAAACAGCTTGTTTCGTTGTATTAAGCACGAATACATGCTTTTCGCACAGTTATAAGAGAAAAAGTTTTGACGAGTATCACGTGGATACTTGTAAAACCGATGTGTTCAGATTTAGCTCGTTTCGGTCTAAAACAGCTTGTTTCATTGTATTAAGCACGAATACATGCTTTTCGCGCAGTTATAAGAGAAAAAGTTTAGACGAGTATCACGTGGAACACTTGTAATACCGATGTGTTGTGATTTACCTCGTTTCGGTCTAAAACAGCTTGTTTCGCTGTATTAAGCAAGAATACATGCTTTTCGCGCAGTTATAAGAGAAAAAGATTTGACGCTTGTCACAGGGACACTTGTAAAACCGATGTGTTCAGATTTAGATCGTTTCGGTCTAAAACAGCTTGTTTCGTTGTATTAAGCACGAATACATGCTTTTCGCGCAGTTATAAGAGAAAAAGTTTTGACGCGTATTACATGGGCACTTGTAAAACCGATGTGTTCAGATCTAGCTCGTTTTGGTCTAAAACAGCTTGTTTCGTTGTATTAAGCACGAATACGTGCTTTTCGCGCAGTTATAAGAGAAAAAGTTTTGACGCGTATCAGAGGAAAACTTGTAAAACCGATGTGTTGTGATTTAGCTCGTTTCGTTCTAAAACAGCTTGTTTCGTTGTATATGCAAGAATACATGCTTTTCGCGCAGTTATAAGAGCAAAAGATTTGACGCGTATCAGAGGAACGCTTGTAAAACCGATGTGTTGTGATTTAGCTCGTTTCGGTCTAAAACAGCTTGTTTCGTTGTATTAAGCACGCATACAATCTTTTCGCGCAGTAATAAGAGAAAAAGTTTTGACGCGTATTAGAGAGCACTTGTAAAACCGATGTGTTGTGATTTAACTCGTTTCGGTCTAAAACAGCTTGTTTCGTTGTATTAAGCACGAATACATGCTTTTCGCGCAGTTATAAGAGAAAAAGTTTTGACGCGTATCAGAGGAACACTTCTAAAACCGATGTGTTGTGATTTAGCTCGTTTCGGTCTAAAACAGCTTGTTTCGTTGTATAAGCAAGAATACATGCTTTTCGCGCAGTTATAAGAGAAAAAGTTTTGACGCGTATCACATGGACACTTTTAAAACCGATGTGTTCAGATTTAGCTCTTTTCGGTCTAAAACAGCTTGTTTCGTTGTATTAAGCACGAATACATGCTTTTCGCGCAGTTATAAGAGAAAAAGATTTGATGCGTATCAGGGGAACACTTGTATAACCGATGTGTTGTGATTTACCTCGTTTCGGTCTAAAACAGCTTGTTTCGTTGTATTAAGCCCGAATACATGCTTGACGCGCAGTTATAAAAGAAAAAGTTTTGACGCGTATTAGAGAGACACTTGTAAAACCGATGTGTTGTGATTTAGCTCGTTTCGGTCTAAAACAGCTTGTTTCGTTGTATTAAGCACGAATACATGCTTTTCGCGCAGTTATAAGAGAAAAAGTTTTGACGCGTATCAGAGGAACACTTGTAAAACCGATGTGTTGTGATTTAACTCGTTTCGGTCTAAAACAGCTTGTTTCGTTGTATAAGCAAGAATACATGCTTTTCGCGCAGTTATAAGAGAAAAAGATTTGACGCGTATCAGAGGAACGCTTGTAAAACCGATGTGTTGTGATTTAGCTCGTTTCGGTCTAAAACAGCTTGTTTCGCTGTATTAAGCAAGAATACGTGCTTTTCGCGCAGTTATAAGTGAAAAAGTTTTGGCGCGTGTCACAGAGACACTTGTAAAACCGATGTGCTCAGATATATCTCGTTTCGGTCTAAAACAGCTTGTTTCGTTGTATTAAGCACGAATACATGCTTTTCGCGCAGTTATAAGCGAAAAAGTTTTGACGAGTATCACATGGACACTTGTAAAACCGATGTGTTCAGATCTAGCTCGTTTTGGTCTAAAACAGCTTGTTTCGTTGTATTAAGCACGAATACATGCTTTTCGCGCAGTTATAAGACAAAAAGTTTTGAAGCGTATCAGAGGAATACTTGTAATACCGATGTGTTGTGATTTAGCTCGTTTCGGTCTAAAACAGCTTGTTTCGCTGTATTAAGCAAGAATACATGCTTATCGCGCAGTTATAAGAGAAAAAGATTTGACGCTTGTCACAGGGACACTTGTAAAACCGATGTGTTCAAATCTACCTCGTTTCGGTCTAGAACAGCTTGTTTCGTTGGATTAAGCACGAATACATGCTTCTCGCGCGTTTATAAGAGAAAAAGTTTTGACGCGTGTCACAGGGACACTTGTAAAACCGATGTGTTCAGATTTACCTCGTTTCGGTGTAAAACAGCTTGTTTCGCTGTATTAAGCAAGAATACGTGCTTTTCGCGCAGTTATAAGAGAAAAAGTTTTGACGCCTGTCACAAGGACACGTGTAAATCCGATGTGTTCAGATTTAACTCGTTTCGGTCTAAAAGAGCTTGATTCGTTGTATTAAGCATGAATACGTGCTTTTCGCGCAGTTATAAGAGAAAAGGTTTTGACGCGTGTCACAGGGACACTTGCGATGTGTTCAGATTTAGCTCATTTCAGTCTAAAACAGCTTGTTTCGTTGGATTAAGCACGAATACATGCTTTTCGCTCGTTTATAAGAGAAAAAGTTTTGACGCGTGTCACAGGGACACTTGTAAAACCGGTGTGTTCAGATCTACCTCGTTTCGGTCTAAAACAGCTTGTTTCGTTGGATTAAGCCCAAATACAATCTTTTCACGCAGTTATAAGAGAAAAAGTTTTGACGCGTATCACATGGACACTTTTAAAACCGATGTGTTCAGATTTAGCTCGTTTCGGTCTAAAACAGCTTGTTTTGTTGTATTAAGCAAGAATACATGCTTTTCGCGCTGTTATAAAAGAAAAAGTTTTCACGCGTATTAGAGAAACACTTGTAAAACCGATGTGTTGTGATTTAGCTCGTTTCGGTCTAAAACAGCTTGTTTCGTTGTATTAAGCACGAATACGTGCTTTTCGCGCAGTTATAAGAGAAAAAGTTTTGACGCGTATCAGAGGAACACTTGTAAAACCGATGTGTTGTGATTTAGCTCGTTTCGGTCTAAAACAGCTTGTTTCGTTGTATTAAGCACGCATACAATCTTTTCGCGCAGTTATAAGAGAAAAAGTTTTGACGCGTATCACATGGACACTTTTAAACCCGATGTGTTCAGATTTAGCTCGTTTCGGTCTAAAACAGCTTGTTTCGTTGTATTAAGCACGAATACATGCTTTTCGCGCAGTTATAAGAGAAAAAGTTTTGACGAGTATCACGTGGAACACTTGTAATACCGATGTGTTGTGATTTAGCTCGTTTCGGTCTAAAACAGCTTGTTTCGCAGTATTAAGCACGAATACATGCTTTTCGCGCAGTTATAAGAGAAAAAGTTGTGACGAGTATCACGTGGATACTTGTAAAACCGATGTGTTCAGATTTAGCTCGTTTTGGTATAAAACAGCTTGTTTCGTTGTTTTAAGCACGAATACATGCTTTTCGCGCAGTTATAGAAGAAAAACTTTTGACGCGTATTAGAGAGACACTTGTAAAACCGATGTGTTCAAATTTAGCTCATCTCGGTCTAAAACAGCTTGTTTCGTTGTATTAAGCACGAATACATGCTTTTCGCGCAGTTATAAGAGAAAAAGTTTTGACGAGTATCGCGTGGATACTTGTAAAACCGATGTGTTCAGATTTAGCTCGTTTCGGTCTAAAACAGCTTGTTTCATTGTATCAAGCACGAATACATGCTTTTCGCGCAGTTATAAGAGAAAAAGTTTTGACGAGTATCACGTGGAACACTTGTAATACCGATGTGTTGTGATTTACCTCGTTTCGGTCTAAAACAGCTTGTTTCGCTGTATTAAGCAAGAATACATGCTTTTCGCGCAGTTATAAGAGAAAAAGATTTCACGCTTGTCACAGGGACACTTGTAAAACCGATGTGTTCAGATTTAGCTCGTTTCGGTCTAAAACAACTTGTTTCGTTGTATTAAGCACGAATACATGCTTTTCGCGCAGTTATAAGAGAAAAAGTTTTGACGCGTATCACATGGGCACTTGTAAAACCGATGTGTTCAGATCTAGCTCGTTTTGGTCTAAAACAGCTTGTTTCGTTGTATTAAGCACGAATACGTGCTTTTCGCGCAGTTATAAGAGAAAAAGTTTTGACGCGTATCAGAGGAAAACTTGTAAAACCGATGTGTTGTGATTTAGCTCGTTTCGTTCTAAAACAGCTTGTTTCGTTGTATATGCAAGAATACATGCTTTTCGCGCAGTTATAAGAGCAAAAGATTTGACGCGTATCAGAGGAACGCTTGTAAAACCGATGTTTTGTGATTTAGCTCGTTTCGGTCTAAAACAGCTTGTTTCGTTGTATTAAGCACGCATACAATCTTTTCGCGCAGTTATAAGAGAAAAAGTTTTGACGCGTATTAGAGAGCACTTGTAAAACCGATGTGTTGTGATTTAACTCGTTTCGGTCTAAAACAGCTTGTTTCGTTGTATTAAGCACGAATACATGCTTTTCGCGCAGTTATAAGAGAAAAAGTTTTGACGCGTATCAGAGGAACACTTGTAAAACCGATGTGTTGTGATTTAGCTCGTTTCGGTCTAAAACAGCTTGTTTCGTTGTATAAGAAAGAATACATGCTTTTCGCGCAGTTATAAGAGAAAAAGGTTTGACGCGTATCAGAGGAACGCTTGTAAAACCGATGTGTTGTGATTTAGCTCGTTTCGGTCTAAAACAGCTTGTTTCGTTGTATTAAGCACGCATACAAACTTTTCGCGCAGTTATAAGAGAAAAAGTTTTGACGCGTATCACATGGACACTTTTAAAACCGATGTGTTCAGATTTAGCTCTTTTCGGTCTAAAACAGCTTGCTTCGTTGTATTAAGCACGAATACATGCTTTTCGCGCAGTTATAAGAGAAAAAGATTTGATGCGTATCAGGGGAACACTTGTAAAACCGATGTGTTGTGATTTACCTCGTTTCGGTCTAAAACAGCTTGTTTCGTTGTATTAAGCACGAATACATGCTTTACGCGCAGTTATAGAAGAAAAAGTTTTGACGCGTATTAGAGAGACACTTTTAACCCGATGTGTTGTGATTTAGCTCGTTTCGGTCTAAAACAGCTTGTTTCGTTGTATTAAGCACGAATACATGCTTTTCGCGCAGTTATAAGAGAAAAAGTTTTGACGCGTATCAGAGGAACACTTGTAAAACCGATGTGTTGTGATTTAGCTCGTTTCGGTCTAAAACAGCTTGTTTCGTTGTATAAGCAAGAATACATGCTTTTCGCGCAGTTATAAGAGAAAAAGATTTGACGCGTATCAGAGGAACGCTTGTAAAACCGATGTGTTGTGATTTAGCTCGTTTCGGTCTAAAACAGCTTGTTTCGCTGTATAAAGCAAGAATACGTGCTTTTCGCGCAGTTATAAGAGAAAAAGTTTTGGCGCGTGTCACAGAGACGCTTGTAAAACCGATGTGTTCAGATATAGCTCGTTTCGGTCTAAAACAGCTTGTTTCGTTGTATTAAGCACGAATACATGCTTTTCGCGCAGTTATAAGCGAAAAAGTTTTGACGAGTATCACGTGGATACTTGTAAAACCGATGTGTTCAGATATAGCTCGTTTTGGTATAAAACAGCTTGTTTCGTTGTTTTAAGCACGAATACATGCCTTTCGCGCAGTTATAAGAGAAAACGATTTGACGCGTATCACATGGACACTTGTAAAACCGATGTGTTCAGATCTAGCTCGTTTTGGTCTAAAACAGCTTGTTTCGTTGTATTAAGCACGAATACATGCTTTTCGCGCAGTTATAAGACGAAAAGTTTTGAAGCGTATCAGAGGAATACTTGTAATACCGATGTGTTGTGATTTAGCTCGTTTCGGTCTAAAACAGCTTGTTTCGCTGTATTAAGCAAGAATACATGCTTATCGCGCAGTTATAAGAGAAAAAGTTTTGACGCTTGTCACAGGGACACTTGTAAAACCGATGTGTTCAAATCTATCTCGTTTCGGTCTAGAACAGCTTGTTTCGTTGGATTAAGCACGAATACATGCTTTTCGCGCGTTTATAGGAGAAAAAGTTTTGACGCGTGTGACAGGGACACTTGTAAAACCGATGTGTTCAGATTTACCTCGTTTCGGTCTAAAACAGCTTGTTTCGCTGTATTAAGCAAGAATACGTGCTTTTCGCGCAGTTATAAGAGAAAAAGTTTTGACGCCTGTCACAAGGACACGTGTAAATCCGATGTGTTCAGATTTAACTCGTTTCGGTCTAAAACAGCTTGATTCGTTGTATTAAGCATGAATACGTGCTTTTCGCCCAGTTATAAGAGAAAAAGTTTTGACGCGTGTCACAGGGACACTTGCGATGTGTTCAGATTTAGCTCATTTCAGTGTAAAACAGCTTGTTTCGTTGGATTAGGCACGAATACATGCTTTTCACGCGTTTATAAGAGAAAAAGTTTTGACGCGTGTCACAGGGACACTTGTAAAACCGATGTGTTCAGATCTACCTCGTTTCGGTCTAAAACAGCTTCTTTCGTTGGATTAAGCCCAAATACAATCTTTTCACGCAGTTATAAGAGAAAAAGTTATGACGCGTATCACATGGACACTTTTAAAACCGATGTGTTCAGATTTAGCTCGTTTCGGTCTAAAACAGCTTGTTTTGTTGTATTAAGCAAGAATACATGCTTTTCGCGCTGTTATAAAAGAAAAAGTTTTCACGCGTATTAGAGAAACACTTGTAAAACCGATGTGTTGTGATTTAGCTCGTTTCGGTCTAAAACAGCTTGTTTCGTTGTATTAAGCACGAATACGTGCTTTTCGCGCAGTTATAAGAGAAAAAGTTTTGACGCGTATCAGAGGAAAACTTGTAAAACCGATGTGTTGTGATTTAGCTCGTTTCGGTCTAAAACAGCTTGTTTCGTTGTATTAAGCACGCATACAATCTTTTCGCGCAGTTATAAGAGAAAAAGTTTTGACGCGTATCACATGGACACTTTTAAAACCGATGTGTTCAGATTTAGCTCGTTTCGGTCTAAAACAGCTTGTTTCGTTGTATTAAGCACGAATACATGCTTTTCGCGCAGTTATAAGAGAAAAAGATTTGATGCGTATCAGAGGAACACTTGTAAAACCGATGTGTTGTGATTTAGCTCGTTTCGGTTTAAAACAACTTGTCTCGCTGTATTAAGCAGGAATACATGCTTTTCGCGCAGTTATAAAAGAAAAAGTTTTAAAGGCATGTCACAGGGACACTTGTAAAACCGATGTGTTCAGATTTACCTCGTTTCGGTCTAAAACAGCTTGTTTCGCTGTATTAAGCAAGAATACGTGCTTTTCCCGCAGTTATAAGAGAAAAAGTTTTGACGCCTGTCACAAGGACACGTGTAAAACCGATGTGTTCAGATTTAACTCGTTTCGGTCTAAAACAGCTTGATTCGTTGTATTAAGCATGAATACGTGCTTTTCGCGCAGTTATAAGAGAAAAAGTTTTGACGCGTGTCACAGGGACACTTGTAAAACCGATGTGTTCAGATTTAGCTCATTTCAGTCTATAACAGCTTGTTTCGTTGTATTAAGCACGAATACATGCTTTACGCGCAGTTACAGAAGAAAAAGTTTTGACGCCTATTAGAGAGACTTGTAAAACCGATGTGTTGTGATTTAGCTCGTTTTGGTCTAAAACAGCTTGTTTCGTTGTATTAAGCACGAATGCATGCTTTTCGCGCAGTTATAAGAGAAAAAGTTTTGACGCGTATCAGAGGAACACTTGTAAAACCGATGTGTTGTGATTTAGCTCGTTTCGGTCTAAAACAGCTTGTTTCGCTCTATTAAGCAAGAATACATGCTTTTCGGGCAGTTATAAGAGAAAAGGTTTAGACGCGTATCAGAGGAACACTATTAAAACCGATGTGTTGTGATTTAGCTCGTTTCGGTCTAAAACAGCTTGTTTCGTTGTATTAAGCAAGAATACATGCTTTTCGGGCAGTTATAAGAGAAAAGGTTTAGACGCGTATCAGAGGAACACTTGTAAAACCGATGTGTTGTGATTTAGCTCGTTTCGGTCTAAAACAGCTTGTTTCGTTGTATTAAGCAAGAATACATGCTTTTCGCGCAGTTATAAGAGAAAAAGATTTGACGCGTATCAGAGGAACACTTGTAAAACCGATGTGTTGTGATTTAGCTCGTTTCGGTCTAAAACAGCTTGTTTCGTTGTATTAAGCACGAATACATGCTTTTCGCGCAGTTATAAGAGAAAAAGTTTTGACGAATATCACGTGGATACTTGTAAAACCGATGTGTTCAGATTTAGCTCGTTTCGGTCTAAAACAGCTTGTTTCATTGTATTAAGCACGAATACATGCTTTTCGCGCAGTTATAAGAGAAAAAGTTTTGACGAGTATCAGAGGAAAACTTGTAAAACCGATGTGTTGTGATTTAGCTCGTTTCGTTCTAAAACAGCTTGTTTCGTTGTATATGCAAGAATACATGCTTTTCGCGCAGTTATAAGAGCAAAAGATTTGACGCGTATCAGAGGAACGCTTGTAAAACCGATGTGTTGTGATTTAGCTCGTTTCGGTCTAAAACAGCTTGTTTCGTTGTATTAAGCACGCATACAATCTTTTCGCGCAGTTATAAGAGAAAAAGTTTTGACGCGTATTAGAGAGCACTTGTAAAACCGATGTGTTGTGATTTAACTCGTTTCGGTCTAAAACAGCTTGTTTCGTTGTATTAAGCACGAATACATGCTTTTCGCGCAGTTATAAGAGAAAAAGTTTTGACGCGTATCAGAGGAACACTTGTAAAACCGATGTGTTGTGATTTAGCTCGTTTCGGTCTAAAACAGCTTGTTTCGTTGTATAAGCAAGAATACATGCTTTTCGCGCAGTTATAAGAGAAAAAGGTTTGACGCGTATTAGAGGAACGCTTGTAAAACCGATGTGTTGTGATTTACCTCGTTTCGGTCTAAAACAGCTTGTTTCGTTGTATTAAGCACGCATACAAACTTTTCGCGCAGTTATAAGAGAAAAAGTTTTGACGCGTATCACATGGACACTTTAAAACCGATGTGTTCAGATTTAGCTCTTTTCGGTCTAAAACAGCTTGTTTCGTTGTATTAAGCACGAATACATGCTTTTCGCGCAGTTATAAGAGAAAAAGATTTGATGCGTATCAGGGGAACACTTGTAAAACCGATGTGTTGTGATTTACCTCGTTTCGGTCTAAAACAGCTTGTTTCGTTGTATTAAGCACGAATACATGCTTCACGCGCAGTTATATAAGAAAAAGTTTTGACGCGTATTAGAGAGACACTTGTAAAACCGATGTGTTGTGATTTAGCTCGTTTCGGTCTAAAACAGCTTGTTTCGTTGTATTAAGCACGAATACATGCTTTTCGCGCAGTTATAAGAGAAAAAGTTTTGACGCGTATCAGAGGAACACTTGTAAAACCGATGTGTTGTGATTTAGCTCGTTTCGGTCTAAAACAGCTTGTTTCGTTGTATAAGCAAGAATACATGCTTTTCGCGCAGTTATAAGAGAAAAAGATTTGACGCGTATCAGAGGAACGCTTGTAAAACCGATGTGTTGTGATTTAGCTCGTTTCGGTCTAAAACAGCTTGTTTCGCTGTATTAAGCAAGAATACGTGCTTTTCGCGCAGTTATAAGAGAAAAAGTTTTGGCGCGTGTCACAGAGACACTTGTAAAACCGATGTGTTCAGATATAGCTCGTTTCGGTTTAAAACAGCTTGTTTCGTTGTATTAAGCACGAATACATGCTTTTCGCGCAGTTATAAGCGAAAAAGTTTTGACGAGTATCACGTGGATACTTGTAAAACCGATGTGTTCAGATATAGCTCGTTTCGGTCTAAAACAGCTTGTTTCGTTGTATAAGCAAGAATACATGCTTTTCGCGCAGTTATAAGAGAAAAAGGTTTGACGCGTATTAGAGGAACGCTTGTAAAACCGATGTGTTGTGATTTAGCTCGTTTCGGTCTAAAACAGCTTGTTTCGTTGTATTAAGCACGCATACAAACTTTTCGCGCAGTTATAAGAGAAAAAGTTTTGACGCGTATCACATGGACACTTTTAAAACCGATGTGTTCAGATTTAGCTCTTTTCGGTCTAAAACAGCTTGTTTCGTTGTATTAAGCACGAATACATGCTTTTCGCGCAGTTATAAGAGAAAAAGATTTGATGCGTATCAGAGGAACACTTGTAAAACCGATGTGTTGTGATTTAGCTCGTTTCGGTCTAAAACAGCTTGTTTCGTTGTATTAAGCACGAATACATGCTTCACGCGCAGTTATAGAAGAAAAAGTTTTGACGCGTATTAGAGAGACACTTGTAAAACCGATGTGTTGTGATTTAGCTCGTTTCGGTCTAAAACAGCTTGTTTCGTTGTATTAAGCACGAATACATGCTTTTCGCGCAGTTATAAGAGAAAAAGTTTTGACGCGTATCAGAGGAACACTTGTAAAACCGATGTGTTGTGATTTAGCTCGTTTCGGTCTAAAACAGCTTGTTTCGTTGTATAAGCAAGAATACATGCTTTTCGCGCAGTTATAAGAGAAAAAGATTTGACGCGTATCAGAGGAACGCTTGTAAAACCGATGTGTTGTGATTTAGCTCGTTTCGGTCTAAAACAGCTTGTTTCGCTGTATTAAGCAAGAATACGTGCTTTTCGCGCAGTTATAAGAGAAAAAGTTTTGGCGCGTGTCACAGAGACACTTGTAAAACCGATGTGTTCAGATATAGCTCGTTTCGGTTTAAAACAGCTTGTTTCGTTGTATTAAGCACGAATACATGCTTTTCGCGCAGTTATAAGCGAAAAAGTTTTGACGAGTATCACGTGGATACTTGTAAAACCGATGTGTTCAGATATAGCTCGTTTTGGTATAAAACAGCTTGTTTCGTTGTTTTAAGCACGAATACATGCTTTTCGCGCAGTTATAAGAGAAAACGATTTGACGCGTATCACAGGGACACTTGTAAAACCGATGTGTTCAGATCTAGCTCGTTTCGGTCTAAAACAGCTTGTTTCGTTGTATTAAGCACGAATACATGCTTTTCGCGCAGTTATAAGAGAAAAAGTTTTGACGCGTATCAGAGGAATACTTGTAATACCGATGTGTTGTGATTTAGCTCGTTTCGGTCTAAAACAGCTTGTTTCGTTGTATTAAGCAAGAATACATGCTTATCGCGCAGTTATAAGAGAAAAAGTTTTGACGCTTGTCACAGGGACACTTGTAAAACCGATGTGTTCAGATCTACCTCGTTTCGGTCTAGAACAGCTTGTTTCGTTGGATTAAGCACGAATACATGCTTTTCGCGCGTTTATAAGAGAAAAAGTTTTGACGCGTATCACAGGGACACTTGTAAAACCGATGTGTTCAGATCTAGCTCGTTTCGGTCTAAAACAGCTTGTTTCGTTGTATAAGCAAGAATACATGCTTTTCGCGCAGTTATAAGAGAAAAAGGTTTGACGCGTATCAGAGGAACGCTTGTAAAACCGATGTGTTGTGATTTAGCTCGTTTCGGTCTAAAACAGCTTGTTTCGTTGTATTAAGCACGCATACAAGCTTTTCGCGCAGTTATAAGAGAAAAAGTTTTGACGCGTATCACATGGACACCTTGTAAAACCGATGTGTTCAGATTTAGCTCGTTTCGGTCTAAAACAGCTTGTTTCGTTGTATTAAGCACGAATACATGCTTTTCGCGCAGTTATAAGAGAAAAAGATTTGATGCGTATCAGGGGAACACTTGTAAAACCGATGTGTTGTGATTTAGCTCGTTTCGGTCTAAAACAGCTTGTTTCGTTGTATTAAGCACGAATACATGCTTTTCGCGCAGTTATAAGAGAAAAAGTTTTGACGCGTATCAGAGGAACACTTGTAAAACCGATGTGTTGAGATTTAGCTCGTTTCGGTCTAAAACAGCTTGTTTCGTTGTATTAAGCAAGAATACGTGCTTTTCGCGCAGTTATAAGAGAAAAAGTTTTGGCGCGTGTCACAGAGACACTTGTAAAACCGATGTGTTCAGATATAGCTCGTTTCGGTCTAAAACAGCTTGTTTCGTTGTATTAAGCACGAATACATGCTTTTCGCGCAGTTATAAGCGAAAAAGTTTTGACGAGTATCACGTGGATACTTGTAAAACCGATGTGTTCAGATATAGCTCGTTTTGGTATAAAACAGCTTGTTTCGTTGTTTTAAGCACGAATACATGCTTTTCGCCCAGTTATAGAAGAAAAAGTTTTGACGCGTATTAGAGGGACACTTGTAAAACCGATGTTTTCAGATTTAGCTCATCTCGGTCTAAAACAGCTTGTTTCGTTGTATTAAGCAAGAATACATGCTTTTCGCGCAGTTATAAGAGAAAAAGTTTTGACGCGTATCAGAGGAACACTTGTAAAACCGATGTGTTCAGATTTACCTCGTTTCGGACTAAAACAGCTTGTTTCGTTGTATTAAGCACGAATACATGCTTTTCGCGCAGTTATAAGACAAAAAGTTTTGAAGCGTATCAGAGGAATACTTGTATTACCGATGTGTTGTGATTTAGCTCGTTTCGGTCTAAAACAGCGTGTTTCGCTGTATTAAGCACGAATGCATGCTTATCGCGCAGTTATAAGAGAAAAAGTTTTGACGCGTGTCACAGGGACACTTGTAAAACCGATGTGTTCAGATCTAGCTCGTTTCGGTCTAAAACAGCTTGTTTCGTTGGATTAAGCCCGAATACAATCTTTTCGCGCAGTTATAAGAGAAAAAGTTTTGACGCGTATCACATGGACACTTTTAAAACCGATGTGTTCAGATTTAGCTCGTTTCGGTCTAAAACAGCTTGTTTTGTTGTATTAAGCAAGAATACATGCTTTTCGCGCTGTTATAAGAGAAAAAGTTTTGACGCGTATTAGAGGAACACTTGTAAAACCGATGTGTTGTGATTTAGCTCGTTTCGGTCTAAAACAGCTTGTTTCGTTGTATTAAGCACGAATACATGCTTTTCGCGCAGTTATAAGAGAAAAAGTTTTGACGCGTATCACATGGGCACTTGTAAAACCGATGTGTTCGGATCTAGCTCGTTTTGGTCTAAAACAGCTTGTTTCGTTGTATTAAGCACGAATACGTGCTTTTCGCGCAGTTATAAGAGAAAAAGTTTTGACGCGTATCAGAGGAAAACTTGTAAAACCGATGTGTTGTGATTTAGCTCGTTTCGGTCTAAAACAGCTTGTTTCGTTGTATAAGCAAGAATACATGCTTTTCGCGCAGTTATAAGAGCAAAAGATTTGACGCGTATCAGAGGAACGCTTGTAAAACCGATGTGTTGTGATTTAGCTCGTTTCGGTCTAAAACAGCTTGTTTCGTTGTATTAAGCACGAATACATGCTTTTCGCGCAGTTATAAGAGAAAAAGTTTTGACGCGTGTCACAGGGACACTTGTAAAACCGATGTGTTCAGATTTAGCTCGTTTCGGTCTAAAACAGCTTGTTTCGTTGTATTAAGCACGAATACATGCTTTACGCGCAGTTATCAGAAGAAAAAGGTTTGACGCGTATCTAGAGAGCACTTGTAAAACCGATGTGTTCAGATTTAGCTCGTTTCGGTCTAAAACAGCTTGTTTCGTTGTATTAAGCACGAATACATGCTTTTCGCGCAGTTATAAGAGAAAAAGTTTTGACGCGTATCAGAGGAACACTTGTAAAACCGATGTGTTCAGATTTAGCTCGTTTCGGTCTAAAACAGCTTGTTTCGTTGTATTAAGCACGAATACATGCTTTTCGCGCAGTTATAAGAGAAAAAGTTTTGACGCGTATCACGTGGATACTTGTAAAACCGATGTGTTCAGATTTAGCTCGTTTCGGTCTAAAACAGCTTGTTTCGTTGTATTAAGCACGAATACATGCTTTTCGCGCAGTTATAAGAGAAAAAGTTTTGACGAGTATCACGTGGAACACTTGTAAAACCGATGTGTTGTGATTTAGCTCGTTTCGGTCTAAAACAGCTTGTTTCGTTGTATTAAGCACGAATACATGCTTTTCGCGCAGTTATAAGAGAAAAAGTTTTGACGCGTGTCATAGGGACACTTGTAAAACCGATGTGTTCAGATTTAGCTCGTTTCGGTCTAAAACAACTTGTTTCGTTGTATTAAGCACGAATACATGCTTTACGCGCAGTTATAGAAGAAAAAGTTCTGACGCGTATTAGAGAGGACACTTGTAAAACCGATGTGTTGTGATTTAGCTCGTTTCGGTCTAAAACAGCTTGTTTCGTTGTATTAAGCAAGAATACATGCTTTTCGCGCAGTTATAAGAGAAAAAGTTTTGACGCGTATCAGAGGAACACTTGTAAAACCGATGTGTTGTGATTTAGCTCGTTTCGGTCTAAAACAGCTTGTTTCGTTGTATTAAGCACGAATACATGCTTTACGCGCAGTTATAGAGAGAAAAAGTTTTGACGCGTATCAGAGAGCACTTGTAAAACCGATGTGTTGTGATTTAGCTCGTTTCGGTCTAAAACAGCTTGTTTCGTTGTATTAAGCACGAATACATGCTTTTCGCGCAGTTATAAGAGAAAAAGTTTTGACGCGTATCAGAGGAACACTTGTAAAACCGATGTGTTGTGATTTAGCTCGTTTCGGTCTAAAACAGCTTGTTTCGTTGTATAAGCAAGAATACATGCTTTTCGCGCAGTTATAAGAGAAAAAGGTTTGACGCGTATCAGAGGAACGCTTGTAAAACCGATGTGTTGTGATTTAGCTCGTTTCGGTCTAAAACAGCTTGTTTCGTTGTATTAAGCACGCATACAAACTTTTCGCGCAGTTATAAGAGAAAAAGTTTTGACACGTATCACATGGACACCTTTAAAACCGATGTGTTCAGATTTAGCTCGTTTCGGTCTAAAACAGCTTGTTTCGTTGTATTAAGCACGAATACATGCTTTTCGCGCAGTTATAAGAGAAAAAGATTTGATGCGTATCAGGGGAACACTTGTAAAACCGATGTGTTGTGATTTACCTCGTTTCGGTCTAAAACAGCTTGTTTCGTTGTATTAAGCACGAATACATGCTTTTCGCGCAGTTATAAGAGAAAAAGTTTTGGCGCGTGTCACAGAGACACTTGTAAAACCGATGTGTTCAGATATAGCTCGTTTCGGTCTAAAACAGCTTGTTTCGTTGTATTAAGCACGAATACATGCTTTTCGCGCCGTTATAAGCGAAAAAGTTTTGACGAGTATCACGTGGATACTTGTAAAACCGATGTGTTCAGATATAGCTCGTTTTGGTATAAAACAGCTTGTTTCGTTGTTTTAAGCACGAATACATGCTTTTCGCCCAGTTATAGAAGAAAAAGTTTTGACGCTTATTAGAGGGACACTTGTAAAACCGATGTTTTCAGATTTAGCTCATCTCGGTCTAAAACAGCTTGTTTCGTTGTATTAAGCAAGAATACATGCTTTTCGCGCAGTTATAAGAGAAAAAGTTTTGACGCGTATCAGAGGAACACTTGTAAAACCGATGTGTTCAGATTTACCTCGTTTCGGACTAAAACAGCTTGTTTCATTGTATTAAGCACGAATACATGCCTTTCGCGCAGTTATAAGAGAAAACGATTTGACGCGTATCACATGGACACTTGTAAAACCGATGTGTTCAGATCTAGCTCGTTTTGGTCTAAAACAGCTTGTTCCGTTGTATTAAGCACGAATACATGCTTTTCGCGCAGTTATAAGACAAAAAGTTTTGAAGCGTATCAGAGGAATACTTGTATTACCGATGTGTTGTGATTTAGCTCGTTTCGGTCTAAAACAGCTTGTTTCGCTGTATTAAGCAAGAATGCATGCTTATCGCGCAGTTATAAGAGAAAAAGTTTTGACGCTTGTCACAGGGACACTTGTAAAACCGATGTGTTCAAATCTACCTCGTTTCGGTCTAGAAAAGCTTGTTTCGTTGGATTAAGCCCGAATACAATCTTTTCGCGCAGTTATAAGAGAAAAAGTTTTGACGCGTATCACATGGACACTTGTAAAACCGATGTGTTCAGATTTAGCTCGTTTCGGTCTAAAACAGCTTGTTTTGTTGTATTAAGCAAGAATACATGCTTTTCGCGCTGTTATAAGAGAAAAAGTTTTCACGCGTATTAGAGAAACACTTGTAAAACCGATGTGTTGTGATTTAGCTCGTTTCGGTCTAAAACAGCTTGTTTCGTTGTATTAAGCACGAATACATGCTTTTCGCGCAGTTATAAGAGAAAATGTTTTGACGCGTATCACATGGGCACTTGTAAAACCGATGTGTTCGGATCTAGCTCGTTTCGGTCTAAAACAGCTTGTTTCGTTGTATTAAGCACGAATACGTGCTTTTCGCGCAGTTATAACAGAAAAAGTTTTGACGCGTATCAGAGGAAAACTTGTAAAACCGATGTGTTGTGATTTAGCTCGTTTCGGTCTAAAACAGCTTGTTTCGTTGTATATGCAAGAATACATGCTTTTCGCGCAGTTATAGGAGCAAAAGATTTGACGCGTATCAGAGGAACGCTTGTAAAACCGATGTGTTGTGATTTAGCTCGTTTCGGTCTAAAACAGCTTGTTTCGTTGTATTAAGCACGCATACAATCTTTTCGCGCAGTTATAAGAGAAAAAGTTTTGACGCGTATCACATGGACACTTTTAAAACCGATGTGTTCAGATTTAGCTCGTTTCGGTTTAAAACAGCTTGTTTCGTTGTATTAAGCACGAATCCATGCTTTTCGCGCAGTTATAAGAGAAAAGGATTTGATGCGTATCAGAGGAACACTTGTAAAACCGATGTGTTGTGATTTAGCTCGTTTCGGTCTAAAACAACTTGTCTCGCTGTATTAAGCAGGAATACATGCTTTTCGCGCAGTTATAAGAGAAAAAGTTTTAAACGCATGTCACAGGGACACTTGTAAAACCGATGTGTTCAGATTTACCTCGTTTCGGTCTAAAACAGCTTGTTTCGCTGTATTAAGCAAGAATACGTGCTTTTCGCGCAGCTATAAGAGAAAACGTTTTGACGCCTGTCACAGGGACACGTGTAAAACCGATGTGTTCAGATTTAACTCGTTTCGGTCTAAAACAGCTTGGTTCGTTGTATTAAGCACGAATACGTGCTTTTCGCGCAGTTATAAGAGAAAAAGTTTTGACGCGTGTCACAGGGACACTTGTAAAACCGATGTGTTCAGATTTAGCTCGTTTCAGTCTAAAACAGCTTGTTTCGTTGTATTAAGCACGAATACATGCTTTACGCGCAGTTACAGAAGAAAAAGGTTTGACGCGTACTAGAGAGACACTTGTAAAACCGATGTGTTCAGATTTAGCTCGTTTCGGTCTAAAACAGCTTGTTTCGTTGTATTAAGCACGAATACATGCTTTTCGCGCAGTTATAAGGGAAAAAGTTTTGACGAGTACCACGTGCATACTTGTAAAACCGATGTGTTCAGATTTAACTCGTTTCGGTCTAAAACAGCTTGTTTCGTTGTATTAAGCACGAATACATGCTTTTCGCGCAGTTATAAGAGAAAACGTTTTGATGAGTATCAGGTGGAACACTTGTAATACCGATGTGTTGTGATTTAGCTCGTTTCGGTCTAAAACAGCTTGTTTCGCTGTATTAAGCAAGAATACATGCTTTTCGCGCAGTTATAAGAGAAAAAGTTTTGGCGCGTGTCACAGAGACACTTGTAAAACCGATGTGTTCAGATATAGCTCGTTTCGGTCTAAAACAGCTTGTTTCGTTGTATTAAGCACGAATACATGCTTTTCGCGCCGTTATAAGCGAAAAAGTTTTGACGAGTATCACGTGGATACTTGTAAAACCGATGTGTTCAGATATAGCTCGTTTTGGTATAAAACAGCTTGTTTCGTTGTTTTAAGCACGAATACATGATTTTCGCCCAGTTATAGAAGAAAAAGTTTTGACGCTTATTAGAGGGACACTTGTAAAACCGATGTTTTCAGATTTAGCTCATCTCGGTCTAAAACAGCTTGTTTCGTTGTATTAAGCAAGAATACATGCTTTTCGCGCAGTTATAAGAGAAAAAGTTTTGACGCGTATCAGAGGAACACTTGTAAAACCGATGTGTTCAGATTTACCTCGTTTCGGACTAAAACAGCTTGTTTCGTTGTATTAAGCACGAATACATGCCTTTCGCGCAGTTATAAGAGAAAACGATTTGACGCGTATCACATGGACACTTGTAAAACCGATGTGTTCAGATCTAGCTCGTTTTGGTCTAAAACAGCTTGTTCCGTTGTATTAAGCACGAATACATGCTTTTCGCGCAGTTATAAGACAAAAAGTTTTGAAGCGTATCAGAGGAATACTTGTAATACCGATGTGTTGTGATTTAGCTCGTTTCGGTCTAAAACAGCTTGTTTCGCTGTATTAAGCAAGAATGCATGCTTATCGCGCAGTTATAAGAGAAAAAGTTTTGACGCTTGTCACAGGGACACTTGTAAAACCGATGTGTTCAAATCTACCTCGTTTCGGTCTAGAAAAGCTTGTTTCGTTGGATTAAGCCCGAATACAATGCTTTTCGCGCAGTTATAAGAGAAAAAGTTTTGACGCGTATCACATGGACCCTTGTAAAACCGATGTGTTCAGATTTAGCTCGTTTCGGTCTAAAACAGCTTGTTTCGTTGTATTAAGCAAGAATACATGCTTTTCGCGCAGTTATAAGAGAAAAAGTTTTAAACGCATGTCACAGGGACACTTGTAAAACCGATGTGTTCAGATTTACCTCGTTTCGGTCTAAAACAGCTTGTTTCGCTGTATTAAGCAAGAATACGTGCTTTTCGCGCAGCTATAAGAGAAAACGTTTTGACGCCTGTCACAGGGACACGTGTAAAACCGATGTGTTCAGATTTAACTCGTTTCGGTCTAAAACAGCTTGGTTCGTTGTATTAAGCACGAATACGTGCTTTTCGCGCAGTTATAAGAGAAAAAGTTTTGACGCGTGTCACAGGGACACTTGTAAAACCGATGTGTTCAGATTTAGCTCGTTTCAGTCTAAAACAGCTTGTTTCGTTGTATTAAGCACGAATACATGCTTTACGCGCAGTTACAGAAGAAAAAGGTTTGACGCGTACTAGAGAGACACTTGTAAAACCGATGTGTTCAGATTTAGCTCGTTTCGGTCTAAAACAGCTTGTTTCGTTGTATTAAGCACGAATACATGCTTTTCGCGCAGTTATAAGAGAAAAAGTTTTGACGCGTATCACGTGCATACTTGTAAAACCGATGTGTTCAGATTTAGCTCGTTTCGGTCTAAAACAGCTTGTTTCGTTGTATTAAGCACGAATACATGCTTTTCGCGCAGTTATAAGACAAAAAGTTTTGAAGCGTATCAGAGGAATACTTGTAATACCGATGTGTTGTGATTTAGCTCGTTTTGGTCTAAAATAGCTTGTTTCGCTGTATTAAGCAAGAATACATGCTTATCGCGCAGTTATAAGAGAAAAAGTTTTGACGCGTGTCACAGGGACACTTGTAAAACCGATGTGTTCAGATTTAGCTCGTTTCGGTCTAGAACAGCTTGTTTCGTTGTATTAAGCACGAATACATGCTTTTCGCGCAGTTATAAGAGAAAAAGTTTTGACGCGTATCACAGGGACACTTGTAAAACCGATGTGTTCAGATCTAGCTCGTTTCGGTCTAAAACAGCTTGTTTCGTTGTATTAAGCACGAATACAATCTTTTCGCGCAGTTATAAGAGAAAAAGTTTTGACGCGTATCACGTGGATACTTGTAAAACCGATGTGTTCAGATTTAGCTCGTTTCGGTCTAAAACAGCTTGTTTCGTTGTATTAAGCACGAATACATGCTTTTCGCGCAGTTATAGAGAGAAAAAGTTTTGACGCGTATTAGAGGGACACTTGTAAAACCGATGTGTGTCAGATTTAGCTCGTCTCGGTCTAAAACAGCTTGTTTCGTTGTATTAAGCAAGAATACATGCTTTTCGCGCAGTTATAAGAGAAAAAGTTTTGACGCGTATCAGAGGAACACTTGTAAAACCGATGTGTTCAGATCTAGCTCATTTCGGTCTAAAACAGCTTGTTTCGTTGTATTAAGCACGAATACATGCTTTTCGCGCAGTTATAAGAGAAAAAGTTTTGACGCGTATCAGAGGAATACTTGTAAAACCGATGTGTTGTGATTTAGCTCGTTTCGGTCTAAAACAGCTTGTTTCGCTGTATTAGGCAAGAATACGTGCTTTTCGCGCAGTTATAAGAGAAAAAGTTTTGACGCCTGTCACAAGGACACTGTAAAACCGATGTGTTCAGATTTAACTCGTTTCGGTCTAAAACAGCTTGATTCGTTGTAATAAGCATGAATACGTGCTTTTCGCGCAGTTATAAGAGAAAAAGTTTTGACGCGTGTCACAGGGACACTTGTAAAACCGATGTGTTCAGATTTAGCTCATTTCAGTCTAAAACAGCTTGTTTCGTTGTATTAAGCACGAATACATGCTTTACGCGCAGTTACAGAAGAAAAAGTTTTGACGCGTATTAGAGAGACACTTGTAAAACCGATGTGTTGTGATTTAGCTCGTTTCGGTCTAAAACAGCTTGATTCGTTGTATTAAGCATGAATACGTGCTTTTCGCGCAGTTATAAGAGAAAAAGTTTTGACGCGTATCAGAGGAACACTTGTAAAACCGATGTGTTGTGATTTAGCTCGTTTCGGTCTAAAACAGCTTGTTTCGTTGTATTAAGCAAGAATACATGCTTTTCGCGCAGTTATAAGAGAAAAAGATTTGACGCGTATCAGAGGAACACTTGTAAAACCGATGTGTTGTGATTTAGCTCGTTTCGGTCTAAAACAGCTTGTTTCGTTGTATTAAGCACGAATACAATGCTTTTCGCGCAGTTATAAGAGAAAAAGTTTTGACGCGTATCACATGGACACTTGTAAAACCGATGTGTTGAGATTTAGCTCGTTTCGGTCTAAAACAGCTTGTTTCGCTGTATTAAGCAAGAATACATGCTTTTCGCGCAGTTATCAGAAGAAAAAGTTTTGACGCGTGTCACAGGGACACGTGTAAAACCGATGTGTTCAGATTAAGCTCGTTTCGGTCTAAAACAGCTTGTTTCGATGTATTAAGCAAGAATACATGCTTTTCGCGCAGTTATAGAAGAAAAAGTTTTGACGCGTATCAGAGAGACACTTGTAAAACCGATGTGTTCAGATTTAGCTCGTCTCGGTCTAAAACAGCTTGTTTCGTTGTATTAAGCACGAATACATGCTTTTCGCGCAGTTATAAGAGAAAACGTTTTGACGCGTATCACGTGGAACACTTGTAAAACCGATGTGTTGTGATTTAGCTCGTTTCGGTCTAAAACAGCTTGTTTCGCTGTATTAAGCAAGAATACATGCTTTTCGCGCAGTTATAAGAGAAAAAGTTTTGACGCGTGTCACAGGGACACTTGTAAAACCGATGTGTTCAGATTTAGCTCGTTTCGGTCTAAAACAACTTGTTTCGTTGTATTAAGCACGAATACATGCTTTACGCGCAGTTATAGAGAGAAAAAGTTCTGACGCGTATTAGAGAGGACACTTGTAAAACCGATGTGTTGTGATTTAGCTCGTTTCGGTCTAAAACAGCTTGTTTCGTTGTATTAAGCACGAATACATGCTTTTCGCGCAGTTATAAGAGAAAAAGTTTTGACGCGTATCAGAGGAACACTTGTAAAACCGATGTGTTCAGATTTACCTCATTTCAGTCTAAAATAGCTTGTTTCGTTGTATTAAGCACGAATACATGCTTTACGCGCAGTTACAGAAGAAAAAGTTTTGACGCGTATTAGAGAGACACTTGTAAAACCGATGTGTTGTGATTTAGCTCGTTTCGGTCTAAAACAGCTTGATTCGTTGTATTAAGCATGAATACGTGCTTTTCGCGCAGTTATAAAAGAAAAAGTTTTGACGCGTATCAGAGGAAAACTTGTAAAACCGATGTGTTGTGATTTAGCTCGTTTCGTTCTAAAACAGCTTGTTTCGTTGTATATGCAAGAATACATGCTTTTCGCGCAGTTATAAGAGCAAAAGATTTGACGCGTATCAGAGGAACGCTTGTAAAACCGATGTGTTGTGATTTAGCTCGTTTCGGTCTAAAACAGCTTGTTTCGTTGTATTAAGCACGCATACAATCTTTTCGCACAGTTATAAGAGAAAAAGTTTTGACGCGTATCACATGGACACTTGTAAAACCGATGTGTTGTGATTTAGCTCATTTCGGTCTAAAACAGCTTGTTTCGCTGTATTAAGGAAGAATACATGCTTTTCGCGCAGTTACAGAAGAAAAAGGTTTGACGCGTGTCACAGGGACACGTGTAAAACCGATGTGTTCAGATTAAGCTCGTTTTGGTATAAAACAGCTTGTTTCGATGTTTTAAGCAAGAATGCATGCTTTTCGCGCAGTTATAGAAGAAAAACTTTTGACGCGTATTAGAGAGACACTTGTAAAACCGATGTGTTCAGATTTAGCTCATCTCGGTCTAAAACAGCTTGTTTCGTTGTATTAAGCACGAATACATGCTTTTCGCGCAGTTATAAGAGAAAACGTTTTGACGAGTATCACGTGGAACACTTGTAATACCGATGTGTTGTGATTTAGCTCGTTTCGGTCTAAAACAGCTTGTTTCGCTGTATTAAGCAAGAATACATGCTTTTCGCGCAGTTATAAGAGAAAAAGTTTTCACGCGTGTCACAGGGACACTTGTAAAACCGATGTGTTCAGATTTAGCTCGTTTCGGTTTAAAACAACTTGTTTCGTTGTATTAAGCACGAATACATGCTTTACGCGCAGTTATAGAAGAAAAAGTTCTGACGCGTATTAGAGAGGCACTTGTAAAACCGATGTGTTGTGATTTAGCTCGTTTCGGTCTAAAACAGCTTGTTTCGTTGTATTAAGCACGAATACATGCTTTTCGCGCAGTTATAAGAGAAAAAGTTTTGACGCGTATCAGAGGAACACTTGTAAAACCGATGTGTTGTGATTTAGCTCGTTTCGGTCTAAAACAGCTTGTTTCGTTGTATTAAGCACGAATACATGCTTTACGCGCGGTTATAGAAGAAAAAGTTTTGACGCGTATTAGACAGCACTTGTAAAACCGATGTGTTGTGATTTAGCTCGTTTCGGTCTAAAACAGCTTGTTTCGTTGTATTAAGCACGAATACATGCTTTTCGCGCAGTTATAAGAGAAAAAGTTTTGACGCGTATCAGAGGAACACTTGTAAAACCGATGTGTTGTGATTTAGCTCGTTTCGGTCTAAAACAGCTTGTTTCGTTGTATAAGCAAGAATACATGCTTTTCGCGCAGTTATAAGAGAAAAAGTTTTGACGCGTATCAGAGGAACGCTTGTAAAACCGATGTGTTGTTATTTAGCTCGTTTCGGTCTAAAACAGCTTGTTTCGTTGTATTAAGCACGCATACAAACTTTTCGCGCAGTTATAAGAGAAAAAGTTTTGACGCGTATCACATGGACACTTTTAAAACCGATGTGTTCAGATTTAGCTCGTTTCGGTCTAAAACAGCTTGTTTCGTTGTATTAAGCACAAATACATGCTTTTCGCGCAGTTATAAGAGAAAAAGATTTGACGCGTATCAGAGGAACGCTTGTAAAACCGATGTGTTGTGATTTAGCTCGTTTCGGTCTAAAACAGCTTGTTTCGTTGTATTAAGCACGAATACATGCTTTACGCGCAGTTATAAGAGAAAAAGTTTTGACGCGTATCAGAGGAACGCTTGTAAAACCGATGTGTTGTTATTTAGCTCGTTTCGGACTAAAACAGCTTGTTTCGTTGTATTAAGCACGCATACAAACTTTTCGCGCAGTTATAAGAGAAAAAGTTTTGACGCGTATCACATGGACACTTTTAAAACCGATGTGTTCAGATATAGCTCGTTTCGGTCTAAAACAGCTTGTTTCGTTGTATTAAGCACGAATACATGCTTTTCGCGCCGTTATAAGCGAAAAAGTTTTGACGAGTATCACGTGGATACTTGTAAAACCGATGTATTCAGATATAGCTCGTTTTGGTATAAAACAGCTTGTTTCGTTGTTTTAAGCACGAATACATGCTTTTCGCCCAGTTATAGAAGAAAAAGTTTTGACGCTTATTAGAGGGACACTTGTAAAACCGATGTTTTCAGATTTAGCTCATCTCGGTCTAAAACAGGTTGTTTCGTTGTATTAAGCAAGAATACATGCTTTTCGCGCAGTTATAAGAGAAAAAGTTTTGACGCGTATCAGAGGAACACTTGTAAAACCGATGTGTTCAGATTTACCTCGTTTCGGACTAAAACAGCTTGTTTCATTGTATTAAGCACGAATACATGCCTTTCGCGCAGTTATAAGAGAAAACGATTTGACGCGTATCACATGGACACTTGTAAAACCGATGTGTTCAGATCTAGCTCGTTTTGGTCTAAAACAGCTTGTTCCGTTGTATTAAGCACGAATACATGCTTTTCGCGCAGTTATAAGACAAAAAGTTTTGAAGCGTATCAGAGGAATACTTGTATTACCGATGTGTTGTGATTTAGCTCGTTTCGGTCTAAAACAGCTTGTTTCGCTGTATTAAGCAAGAATGCATGCTTATCGCGCAGTTATAAGAGAAAAAGTTTTGACGCTTGTCACAGGGACACTTGTAAAACCGATGTGTTCAAATCTACCTCGTTTCGGTCTAGAAAAGCTTGTTTCGTTGGATTAAGCCCGAATACAATCTTTTCGCGCAGTTATAAGAGAAAAAGTTTTGACGCGTATCAGAGGAACACTTGTAAAACCGATGTGTTGTGATTTAGCTCGTTTCGGTCTAAAACAGCTTGTTTCGTTGTATTAGGCACGAATACATGCTTTACGCGTGGTTATAGAAGAAAAAGTTTTGACGCGTATTAGAGAGCACTTGTAAAACCGATGTGTTGTGATTTAGCTCGTTTCGGTCTAAAACAGCTTGTTTCGTTGTATTAAGCACGAATACATGCTTTTCGCGCAGTTATAAGAGAAAAAGTTTTGACGCGTATCAGAGGAACACTTGTAAAACCGATGTGTTGTGATTTAGCTCGTTTCGGTCTAAAACAGCTTGTTTCGTTGTATAAGCAAGAATACATGCATTTCGCGCAGTTATAAGAGAAAAAGGTTTGACGCGTATCAGAGGAACGCTTGTAAAACCGATGTGTTGTGATTTAGCTCGTTTCGGTCTAAAACAGCTTGTTTCGTTGTATTAAGCACGCATACAAACTTTTCGCGCAGTTATAAGAAAAAAAGTTTTGACGCGTATCACATGGACACTTTTAAAACCGATGTGTTCAGATTTAGCTCGTTTCGGTCTAAAACAGCTTGTTTCGTTGTATTAACCACGAATACATGCTTTTCGCACAGTTATAAGAGAAAAAGATTTGATGCGTATCAGGGGAACACTTGTAAAACCGATGTGTTGTGATTTACCTCGTTTCGGTCTAAAACAGCTTGTTTCGTTGTATTAAGCACGAATACATGCTTTACGCGCAGTTATAGAAGAAAAAGTTTTGACGCGTATTAGAGAGACACTTGTAAAACCGATGTGTTGTGATTTAGCTCGTTTCGGTCTAAAACAACTTGTTTCGTTGTATTAGGCACGAATACGTGCTTTTCGCGCAGTTATAAGAGAAAACGTTTTGACGCGTATCAGAGGAACACTTGTAAAACCGATGTGTTGTGATTTAGGTCGTTTCGGTCTAAAACAGCTTGTTTCGTTGTATAAGCAAGAATACATGCTTTTCGCGCAGTTATAAGAGAAAAAGATTTGACGCGTATCAGAGGAACGCTTGTAAAACCGATGTGTTGTGATTTAGCTCGTTTCGGTCTAAAACAGCTTGTTTCGCTGTATTAAGCAAGAATACGTGCTTTTCGCGCAGTTATAAGAGAAAAAGTTTTGGCGCGTGTCACAGAGACACTTGTAAAACCGATGTGTTCAGATATAGCTCGTTTCGGTCTAAAACAGCTTGTTTCGTTGTATTAGGCACGAATACATGCTTTTCGCGCAGTTATAAGCGAAAAAGTTTTGACGAGTATCACGTGGATACTTGTAAAACCGATGTGTTCAGATATAGCTCGTTTTGGTATGAAACAGCTTGTTTCGTTGTTTTAAGCACGAATACATGCTTTTCGCCCAGTTATAGAAGAAAAAGTTTTGACGCTTATTAGAGGGACACTTGTAAAACCGATGTTGTCAGATTTAGCTCTTCTCGGTCTAAAACAGCTTGTTTCGTTGTATTAAGCACGAATACATGCTTTTCGCGCAGTTATAAGAGAAAATGTTTTGACGCGTATCACATGGGCACTTGTAAAACCGATGTGTTCGGATCTAGCTCGTTTTGGTCTAAAACAGCTTGTTTCGTTGTATTAAGCACGAATACGTGCTTTTCGCGCAGTTATAAGAGAAAAAGTTTTGACGCGTATCAGAGGAAAACTTGTAAAACCGATGTGTTGTGATTTAGCTCGTTTCGTTCTAAAACAGCTTGTTTCGTTGTATATGCAAGAATACATGCTTTTCGCGCAGTTATAAGAGCAAAAGATTTGACGCGTATCAGAGGAACGCTTGTAAAACCGATGTGTTGTGATTTAGCTCGTTTCGGTCTAAAACAGCTTGTTTCGTTGTATTAAGCACGCATACAATGCTTTTCGCGCAGTTATAAGAGAAAAAGTTTTGACGCGTATCACATGGACACTTTTAAAACCGATGTGTTCAGATTTAGCTCGTTTCGGTTTAAAACAGCTTGTTTCGTTGTATTAAGCACGAATCCATGCTTTTCGCGCAGTTATAAGAGAAAAGGATTTGATGCGTATCAGAGGAACACTTGTAAAACCGATGTGTTGTGATTTAGCTCGTTTCGGTCTAAAACAACTTGTCTCGCTGTATTAAGCAGGAATACATGCTTTTCGCGCAGTTATAAGAGAAAAAGTTTTAAACGCATGTCACAGGGACACTTGTAAAACCGATGTGTTCAGATTTACCTCGTTTCGGTCTAAAACAGCTTGTTTCGCTGTATTAAGCAAGAATACGTGCTTTTCGCGCAGCTATAAGAGAAAACGTTTTGACGCCTGTCACAGGGACACGTGTGAAACCGATGTGTTCAGATTTAACTCGTTTCGGTCTAAAACAGCTTGGTTCGTTGTATTAAGCACGAATACGTGCTTTTCGCGCAGTTATAAGAGAAAAAGTTTTGACGCGTGTCACAGGGACACTTGTAAAACCGATGTGTTCAGATTTAGCTCGTTTCAGTCTAAAACAGCTTGTTTCGTTGTATTAAGCACGAATACATGCTTTACGCGCAGTTACAGAAGAAAAAGGTTTGACGCGTACTAGAGAGACACTTGTAAAACCGATGTGTTCAGATTTAGCTCGTTTCGGTCTAAAACAGCTTGTTTCGTTGTATTAAGCACGAATACATGCTTTTCGCGCAGTTATAAGGGAAAAAGTTTTGACGAGTACCACGTGCATACTTGTAAAACCGATGTGTTCAGATTTAACTCGTTTCGGTCTAAAACAGCTTGTTTCGTTGTATTAAGCACGAATACATGCTTTTCGCGCAGTTATAAGACAAAAAGTTTTGAAGCGTATCAGAGGAATACTTGTAATACCGATGTGTTGTGATTTAGCTCGTTTTGGTCTAAAATAGCTTGTTTCGCTGTATTAAGCAAGAATACATGCTTATCGCGCAGTTATAAGAGAAAAAGTTTTGACGCTTGTCACAGGGACACTTGTAAAACCGATGTGTTCAGATCTACCTCGTTTCGGTCTAGAACAGCTTGTTTCGTTGGATTAAGCACGAATACAAGCTTTTCGCGCGTTTATAAGAGAAAAAGTTTTGACGCGTGTCACAGGGACACTTGTAAAACCGATGTGTTCAGATCTACCTCGTTTCGGTCTAAAACAGCTTGTTTCGTTGGATTAAGCCCGAATACAATCTTTTCGCGCAGTTATAAGAGAAAAAGTTTTGACGCGTATCACGTGGACACTTGTAAAACCGATGTGTTCAGATATAGCTCGTTTTGGTATAAAACAGCTTGTTTCGTTGTTTTAAGCACGAATACATGCTTTTCGCTCAGTTATAGAAGAAAAAGTTTTGAAGCCTATTAGAGGGACACTTGTAAAACCGATGTTGTCAGATTTAGCTCATCTCGGTCTAAAACAGCTTGTTTCGTTGTATTAAGCAAGAATACATACTTTTCGCGCAGTTATAAGAGAAAAAGTTTTTACGCGTATCAGAGGAACACTTGTAAAACCGATGTGTTCAGATCTAGCTCGTTTTGGTCTAAAACAGCTTGTTTCGTTGTATTAAGCACGAATACATGCTTTTCGCGCAGTTATAAGACAAAAAGTTTTGAAGCGTATCAGAGGAATACTTGTAATACCGATGTGTTGTGATTTAGCTCGTTTCGGTCTAAAACAGCTTGTTTCGCTGTATTAGGCAAGAATACGTGCTTTTCGCGCAGTTATAAGAGAAAAAGTTTTGACGCCTGTCACAAGGACACTGTAAAACCGATGTGTTCAGATTTAACTCGTTTCGGTCTAAAACAGCTTGATTCGTTGTAATAAGCATGAATACGTGCTTTTCGCGCAGTTATAAGAGAAAAAGTTTTGACGCTTGTCACAGGGACACTTGTAAAACCGATGTGTTCAGATTTACCTCATTTCAGTCTAAAATAGCTTGTTTCGTTGTATTAAGCACGAATACATGCTTTACGCGCAGTTACAGAAGAAAAAGTTTTGACGCGTATTAGAGAGACACTTGTAAAACCGATGTGTTGTGATTTAGCTCGTTTCGGTCTAAAACAGCTTGATTCGTTGTATTAAGCATGAATACGTGCTTTTCGCGCAGTTATAAAAGAAAAAGTTTTGACGCGTATCAGAGGAAAACTTGTAAAACCGATGTGTTGTGATTTAGCTCGTTTCGTTCTAAAACAGCTTGTTTCGTTGTATATGCAAGAATACATGCTTTTCGCGCAGTTATAAGAGCAAAAGATTTGACGCGTATCAGAGGAACGCTTGTAAAACCGATGTGTTGTGATTTAGCTCGTTTCGGTCTAAAACAACTTGTCTCGCTGTATTAAGCAGGAATACATGCTTTTCGCGCAGTTATAAGAGAAAAAGTTTTAAACGCATGTCACAGGGACACTTGTAAAACCGATGTGTTCAGATTTACCTCGTTTCGGTCTAAAACAGCTTGTTTCGCTGTATTAAGCAAGAATACGTGCTTTTCGCGCAGCTATAAGAGAAAACGTTTTGACGCCTGTCACAGGGACACGTGTAAAACCGATGTGTTCAGATTTAACTCGTTTCGGTCTAAAACAGCTTGGTTCGTTGTATTAAGCACGAATACGTGCTTTTCGCGCAGTTATAAGAGAAAAAGTTTTGACGCGTGTCACAGGGACACTTGTAAAACCGATGTGTTCAGATTTAGCTCGTTTCAGTCTAAAACAGCTTGTTTCGTTGTATTAAGCACGAATACATGCTTTACGCGCAGTTACAGAAGAAAAAGGTTTGACGCGTACTAGAGAGACACTTGTAAAACCGATGTGTTCAGATTTAGCTCGTTTCGGTCTAAAACAGCTTGTTTCGTTGTATTAAGCACGAATACATGCTTTTCGCGCAGTTATAAGGGAAAAAGTTTTGACGAGTACCACGTGCATACTTGTAAAACCGATGTGTTCAGATTTAACTCGTTTCGGTCTAAAACAGCTTGTTTCGTTGTATTAAGCAAGAATACATGCTTTTCGCGCAGTTATAAGACAAAAAGTTTTGAAACGTATCAGAGGAATACTTGTAATACCGATGTGTTGTGATTTAGCTCGTTTTGGTCTAAAATAGCTTGTTTCGCTGTATTAAGCAAGAATACATGCTTATCGCGCAGTTATAAGAGAAAAAGTTTTGACGCTTGTCACAGGGACACTTGTAAAACCGATGTGTTCAAATCTACCTCGTTTCGGTCTAGAACAGCTTGTTTCGTTGGATTAAGCACGAATACAAGCTTTTCGCGCGTTTATAAGAGAAAAAGTTTTTACGCGTGTCACAGGGACACTTGTAAAACCGATGTGTTCAGATCTACCTCGTTTCGGTCTAAAACAGCTTGTTTCGTTGGATTAAGCCCGAATACAATCTTTTCGCGCAGTTATAAGAGAAAAAGTTTTGACGAGTATCACGTGGATACTTGTAAAACCGATGTGTTCAGATATAGCTCGTTTTGGTATAAAACAGCTTGTTTCGTTGTTTTAAGCACGAATACATGCTTTTCGCTCAGTTATAGAAGAAAAAGTTTTGAAGCCTATTAGAGGGACACTTGTAAAACCGATGTTGTCAGATTTAGCTCATCTCGGTCTAAAACAGCTTGTTTCGTTGTATTAAGCAAGAATACATACTTTTCGCGCAGTTATAAGAGAAAAAGTTTTTACGCGTATCAGAGGAACACTTGTAAAACCGATGTGTTCAGATCTAGCTCGTTTTGGTCTAAAACAGCTTGTTTCGTTGTATTAAGCACGAATACATGCTTTTCGCGCAGTTATAAGACAAAAAGTTTTGAAGCGTATCAGAGGAATACTTGTAATACCGATGTGTTGTGATTTAGCTCGTTTCGGTCTAAAACAGCTTGTTTCGCTGTATTAGGCAAGAATACGTGCTTTTCGCGCAGTTATAAGAGAAAAAGTTTTGACGCCTGTCACAAGGACACTGTAAAACCGATGTGTTCAGATTTAACTCGTTTCGGTCTAAAACAGCTTGATTCGTTGTAATAAGCATGAATACGTGCTTTTCGCGCAGTTATAAGAGAAAAAGTTTTGACGCTTGTCACAGGGACACTTGTAAAACCGATGTGTTCAGATTTACCTCATTTCAGTCTAAAATAGCTTGTTTCGTTGTATTAAGCACGAATACATGCTTTACGCGCAGTTACAGAAGAAAAAGTTTTGACGCGTATTAGAGAGACACTTGTAAAACCGATGTGTTGTGATTTAGCTCGTTTCGGTCTAAAACAGCTTGATTCGTTGTATTAAGCATGAATACGTGCTTTTCGCGCAGTTATAAAAGAAAAAGTTTTGACGCGTATCAGAGGAAAACTTGTAAAACCGATGTGTTGTGATTTAGCTCGTTTCGTTCTAAAACAGCTTGTTTCGTTGTATATGCAAGAATACATGCTTTTCGCGCAGTTATAAGAGCAAAAGATTTGACGCGTATCAGAGGAACGCTTGTAAAACCGATGTGTTGTGATTTAGCTCGTTTCGGTCTAAAACAGCTTGTTTCGTTGTATTAAGCACGCATACAATCTTTTCGCACAGTTATAAGAGAAAAAGTTTTGACGCGTATCACATGGACACTTGTAAAACCGATGTGTTGTGATTTAGCTCATTTCGGTCTAAAACAGCTTGTTTCGCTGTATTAAGGAAGAATACATGCTTTTCGCGCAGTTACAGAAGAAAAAGGTTTGACGCGTGTCACAGGGACACGTGTAAAACCGATGTGTTCAGATTAAGCTCGTTTTGGTATAAAACAGCTTGTTTCGATGTTTTAAGCAAGAATGCATGCTTTTCGCGCAGTTATAGAAGAAAAACTTTTGACGCGTATTAGAGAGACACTTGTAAAACCGATGTGTTCAGATTTAGCTCATCTCGGTCTAAAACAGCTTGTTTCGTTGTATTAAGCACGAATACATGCTTTTCGCGCAGTTATAAGAGAAAAAGTTTTGACGAGTATCACGTGGAACACTTGTA
Organism: Amblyomma americanum; assembly: GCA_030143305.2. Taxonomy (NCBI): domain Eukaryota; kingdom Metazoa; phylum Arthropoda; class Arachnida; order Ixodida; family Ixodidae; genus Amblyomma; species Amblyomma americanum. The sequence goes on along the minus strand of JARKHS020001167.1, from coordinate 166,904 downwards.
AAACCGATGTGTTGTGATTTAGCTCGTTTCGGTCTAAAACAGCTTGTTTCGCTGTATTAAGCAAGAATACATGCTTTTCGCGCAGTTATAAGAGAAAAAGTTTTGACGCGTGTCACAGGGACACTTGTAAAACCGATGTGTTCAGATTTAGCTCGTTTCGGTCTAAAACAACTTGTTTCGTTGTATTAAGCACGAATACATGCTTTACGCGCAGTTATAGAAGAAAAAGTTCTGACGCGTATTAGAGAGGCACTTGTAAAACCGATGTGTTGTGATTTAGCTCGTTTCGGTCTAAAACAGCTTGTTTCGTTGTATTAAGCACGAATACATGCTTTTCGCGCAGTTATAAGAGAAAAAGTTTTGACGCGTATCAGAGGAACACTTGTAAAACCGATGTGTTGTGATTTAGCTCGTTTCGGTCTAAAACAGCTTGTTTCGTTGTATTAAGCACGAATACATGCTTTACGCGCAGTTATAGAAGAAAAAGTTTTGACGCGTATTAGAGAGCACTTGTAAAACCGATGTGTTGTGATTTAGCTCGTTTCGGTCTAAAACAGCTTGTTTCGTTGTATTAAGCACGAATACATGCTTTTCGCGCAGTTATAAGAGAAAAAGTTTTGACGCGTATCAGAGGAACACTTGTAAAACCGATGTGTTGTGATTTAGCTCGTTTCGGTCTAAAACAGCTTGTTTCGTTGTATAAGCAAGAATACATGCTTTTCGCGCAGTTATAAGAGAAAAAGTTTTGACGCGTATCAGAGGAACGCTTGTAAAACCGATGTGTTGTGATTTAGCTCGTTTCGGTCTAAAACAGCTTGTTTCGTTGTATTAAGCACGCATACAAGCTTTTCGCGCAGTTATAAGAGAAAAAGTTTTGACGCGTATCACATGGACACTTTTAAAACCGATGTGTTCAGATTTAGCTCGTTTCGGTCTAAAACAGCTTGTTTCGTTGTATTAAGCACGAATACATGCTTTTCGCGCAGTTATAAGAGAAAAAGATTTGACGCGTATCAGAGGAACGCTTGTAAAACCGATGTGTTGTGATTTAGCTCGTTTCGGTCTAAAACAGCTTGTTTCGTTGTATTAAGCACGAATACATGCTTTACGCGCAGTTATAAGAGAAAAAGTTTTGACGCGTATCAGAGGAACGCTTGTAAAACCGATGTGTTGTTATTTAGCTCGTTTCGGTCTAAAACAGCTTGTTTCGTTGTATTAAGCACGCATACAAGCTTTTCGCGCAGTTATAAGAGAAAAAGTTTTGACGCGTATCACATGGACACTTGTAAAACCGATGTGTTCAGATATAGCTCGTTTCGGTCTAAAACAGCTTGTTTCGTTGTATTAAGCACGAATACATGCTTTTCGCGCCGTTATAAGCGAAAAAGTTTTGACGAGTATCACGTGGATACTTGTAAAACCGATGTGTTCAGATATAGCTCGTTTTGGTATAAAACAGCTTGTTTCGTTGTTTTAAGCACGAATACATGCTTTTCGCCCAGTTATAAAAGAAAAAGTTTTGACGCTTATTAGAGGGACACTTGTAAAACCGATGTTTTCAGATTTAGCTCATCTCGGTCTAAAACAGCTTGTTTCGTTGTATTAAGCAAGAATACATGCTTTTCGCGCAGTTATAAGAGAAAAAGTTTTGACGCGTATCAGAGGAACACTTGTAAAACCGATGTGTTCAGATTTACCTCGTTTCGGACTAAAACAGCTTGTTTCATTGTATTAAGCACGAATACATGCCTTTCGCGCAGTTATAAGAGAAAACGATTTGACGCGTATCACATGGACACTTGTAAAACCGATGTGTTCAGATCTAGCTCGTTTTGGTCTAAAACAGCTTGTTTCGTTGTATTAAGCACGAATACATGCTTTTCGCGCAGTTATAAGACAAAAAGTTTTGAAGCGTATCAGAGGAATACTTGTAATACCGATGTGTTGTGATTTAGCTCGTTTCGGTCTAAAACAGCTTGTTTCGCTGTATTAAGCAAGAATACATGCTTATCGCGCAGTTATAAGAGAAAAAGTTTTGACGCTTGTCACAGGGACACTTGTAAAACCGATGTGTTCAAATCTACCTCGTTTCGGTCTAGAAACAGCTTGTTTCGTTGGATTAAGCACGAATACATGCTTTTCGCGCAGTTATAAGAGAAAAAGTTTTGACGCGTATCAGAGGAACACTTGTAAAACCGATGTGTTGTGATTTAGCTCGTTTCGGTCTAAAACAGCTTGTTTCGTTGTATTAAGCACGAATACATGCTTTTCGCGCAGTTATAAGAGAAAAAGTTTTGACGCGTATCAGAGGAGCACTTGTAAAACCGATGTGTTGTGATTTAGCTCGTTTCGGTCTAAAACAGCTTGTTTCGTTGTATTAAGCACGAATACATGCTTTTCGCGCAGTTATAAGAGAAAAAGTTTTGACGCGTATCAGAGGAACACTTGTAAAACCGATGTGTTGTGATTTAGCTCGTTTCGGTCTAAAACAGCTTGTTTCGTTGTATAAGCAAGAATACATGCATTTCGCGCAGTTATAAGAGAAAAAGGTTTGACGCGTATCAGAGGAACGCTTGTAAAACCGATGTGTTGTGATTTAGCTCGTTTCGGTCTAAAACAGCTTGTTTCGTTGTATTAAGCACGCATACAAGCTTTTCGCGCAGTTATAAGAAGAAAAAGTTTTGACGCGTATCACATGGACACTTGTAAAACCGATGTGTTCAGATTTAGCTCGTTTCGGTCTAAAACAGCTTGTTTCGTTGTATTAAGCACGAATACATGCTTTTCGCACAGTTATAAGAGAAAAAGATTTGATGCGTATCAGGGGAACACTTGTAAAACCGATGTGTTGTGATTTAGCTCGTTTCGGTCTAAAACAGCTTGTTTCGTTGTATTAAGCACGAATACATGCTTTACGCGCAGTTATAGAAGAAAAAGTTTTGACGCGTATTAGAGAGACACTTGTAAAACCGATGTGTTGTGATTTAGCTCGTTTCGGTCTAAAACAGCTTGTTTCGTTGTATTAGGCACGAATACGTGCTTTTCGCGCAGTTATAAGAGAAAAAGTTTTGACGCGTATCAGAGGAACACTTGTAAAACCGATGTGTTGTGATTTAGGTCGTTTCGGTCTAAAACAGCTTGTTTCGTTGTATAAGCAAGAATACATGCTTTTCGCGCAGTTATAAGAGAAAAAGATTTGACGCGTATCAGAGGAACGCTTGTAAAACCGATGTGTTGTGATTTAGCTCGTTTCGGTCTAAAACAGCTTGTTTCGCTGTATTAAGCAAGAATACGTGCTTTTCGCGCAGTTATAAGAGAAAAAGTTTTGGCGCGTGTCACAGAGACACTTGTAAAACCGATGTGTTCAGATATAGCTCGTTTCGGTCTAAAACAGCTTGTTTCGTTGTATTAGGCACGAATACATGCTTTTCGCGCAGTTATAAGCGAAAAAGTTTTGACGAGTATCACGTGGATACTTGTAAAACCGATGTGTTCAGATATAGCTCGTTTTGGTATGAAACAGCTTGTTTCGTTGTTTTAAGCACGAATACATGCTTTTCGCCCAGTTATAGAAGAAAAAGTTTTGACGCTTATTAGAGGGACACTTGTAAAACCGATGTTGTCAGATTTAGCTCTTCTCGGTCTAAAACAGCTTGTTTCGTTGTATTAAGCAAGAATACATGCTTTTCGCGCAGTTATAAGAGAAAAAGTTTTGACGCGTATCAGAGGAACACTTGTAAAACCGATGTGTTCAGATTTACCTCGTTTCGGACTAAAACAGCTTGTTTCATTGTATTAAGCACGAATACATGCCTTTCGCGCAGTTATAAGAGAAAACGATTTGACGCGTATCACATGGACACTTGTAAAACCGATGTGTTCAGATCTAGCTCGTTTTGGTCTAAAACAGCTTGTTTCGTTGTATTAAGCACGAATACATGCTTTTCGCGCAGTTATAAGACAAAAAGTTTTGAAACGTATCAGAGGAATACTTGTAATACCGATGTGTTGTGATTTAGCTCGTTTTGGTCTAAAATAGCTTGTTTCGCTGTATTAAGCAAGAATACATGCTTATCGCGCAGTTATAAGAGAAAAAGTTTTGACGCTTGTCACAGGGACACTTGTAAAACCGATGTGTTCAAATCTACCTCGTTTCGGTCTAGAACAGCTTGTTTCGTTGGATTAAGCACGAATACAAGCTTTTCGCGCGTTTATAAGAGAAAAAGTTTTTACGCGTGTCACAGGGACACTTGTAAAACCGATGTGTTCAGATCTACCTCGTTTCGGTCTAAAACAGCTTGTTTCGTTGGATTAAGCCCGAATACAATCTTTTCGCGCAGTTATAAGAGAAAAAGTTTTGACGAGTATCACGTGGATACTTGTAAAACCGATGTGTTCAGATATAGCTCGTTTTGGTATAAAACAGCTTGTTTCGTTGTTTTAAGCACGAATACATGCTTTTCGCTCAGTTATAGAAGAAAAAGTTTTGAAGCCTATTAGAGGGACACTTGTAAAACCGATGTTGTCAGATTTAGCTCATCTCGGTCTAAAACAGCTTGTTTCGTTGTATTAAGCAAGAATACATGCTTTTCGCGCAGTTATAAGAGAAAAAGTTTTTACGCGTATCAGAGGAACACTTGTAAAACCGATGTGTTCAGATCTAGCTCGTTTTGGTCTAAAACAGCTTGTTTCGTTGTATTAAGCACGAATACATGCTTTTCGCGCAGTTATAAGACAAAAAGTTTTGAAGCGTATCAGAGGAATACTTGTAATACCGATGTGTTGTGATTTAGCTCGTTTCGGTCTAAAACAGCTTGTTTCGCTGTATTAGGCAAGAATACGTGCTTTTCGCGCAGTTATAAGAGAAAAAGTTTTGACGCCTGTCACAAGGACACTGTAAAACCGATGTGTTCAGATTTAACTCGTTTCGGTCTAAAACAGCTTGATTCGTTGTAATAAGCATGAATACGTGCTTTTCGCGCAGTTATAAGAGAAAAAGTTTTGACGCTTGTCACAGGGACACTTGTAAAACCGATGTGTTCAGATTTACCTCATTTCAGTCTAAAATAGCTTGTTTCGTTGTATTAAGCACGAATACATGCTTTACGCGCAGTTACAGAAGAAAAAGTTTTGACGCGTATTAGAGAGACACTTGTAAAACCGATGTGTTGTGATTTAGCTCGTTTCGGTCTAAAACAGCTTGATTCGTTGTATTAAGCATGAATACGTGCTTTTCGCGCAGTTATAAAAGAAAAAGTTTTGACGCGTATCAGAGGAAAACTTGTAAAACCGATGTGTTGTGATTTAGCTCGTTTCGTTCTAAAACAGCTTGTTTCGTTGTATATGCAAGAATACATGCTTTTCGCGCAGTTATAAGAGCAAAAGATTTGACGCGTATCAGAGGAACGCTTGTAAAACCGATGTGTTGTGATTTAGCTCGTTTCGGTCTAAAACAGCTTGTTTCGTTGTATTAAGCACGCATACAATCTTTTCGCACAGTTATAAGAGAAAAAGTTTTGACGCGTATCACATGGACACTTGTAAAACCGATGTGTTGTGATTTAGCTCGTTTCGGTCTAAAACAGCTTGTTTCGCAGTATTAGGCAAGAATACATGCTTTTTGCGCAGTTGTAAGAGAAAAATTTTAGACGCGTATCAGAGGAACACTTGTAAAACCGATGTGTTGTGATTTAGCTCGTTTCGGTCTAAAACAGCTTGTTTCGCTGTATTAAGGAAGAATACATGCTTTTCGCGCAGTTACAGAAGAAAAAGGTTTGACGCGTGTCACAGGGACACGTGTAAAACCGATGTGTTCAGATTAAGCTCGTTTTGGTATAAAACAGCTTGTTTCGATGTTTTAAGCAAGAATGCATGCTTTTCGCGCAGTTATAGAAGAAAAACTTTTGACGCGTATTAGAGAGACACTTGTAAAACCGATGTGTTCAGATTTAGCTCATCTCGGTCTAAAACAGCTTGTTTCGTTGTATTAAGCACGAATACATGCTTTTCGCGCAGTTATAAGAGAAAACGTTTTGACGAGTATCACGTGGAACACTTGTAATACCGATGTGTTGTGATTTAGCTCGTTTCGGTCTAAAACAGCTTGTTTCGCTGTATTAAGCAAGAATACATGCTTTTCGCGCAGTTATAAGAGAAAAAGTTTTCACGCGTGTCACAGGGACACTTGTAAAACCGATGTGTTCAGATTTAGCTCGTTTCGGTTTAAAACAACTTGTTTCGTTGTATTAAGCACGAATACATGCTTTACGCGCAGTTATAGAAGAAAAAGTTCTGACGCGTATTAGAGAGGCACTTGTAAAACCGATGTGTTGTGATTTAGCTCGTTTCGGTCTAAAACAGCTTGTTTCGTTGTATTAAGCACGAATACATGCTTTTCGCGCAGTTATAAGAGAAAAAGTTTTGACGCGTATCAGAGGAACACTTGTAAAACCGATGTGTTGTGATTTAGCTCGTTTCGGTCTAAAACAGCTTGTTTCGTTGTATTAAGCACGAATACATGCTTTACGCGCGGTTATAGAAGAAAAAGTTTTGACGCGTATTAGACAGCACTTGTAAAACCGATGTGTTGTGATTTAGCTCGTTTCGGTCTAAAACAGCTTGTTTCGTTGTATTAAGCACGAATACATGCTTTTCGCGCAGTTATAAGAGAAAAAGTTTTGACGCGTATCAGAGGAACACTTGTAAAACCGATGTGTTGTGATTTAGCTCGTTTCGGTCTAAAACAGCTTGTTTCGTTGTATAAGCAAGAATACATGCTTTTCGCGCAGTTATAAGAGAAAAAGTTTTGACGCGTATCAGAGGAACGCTTGTAAAACCGATGTGTTGTTATTTAGCTCGTTTCGGTCTAAAACAGCTTGTTTCGTTGTATTAAGCACGCATACAAACTTTTCGCGCAGTTATAAGAGAAAAAGTTTTGACGCGTATCACATGGACACTTTTAAAACCGATGTGTTCAGATTTAGCTCGTTTCGGTCTAAAACAGCTTGTTTCGTTGTATTAAGCACAAATACATGCTTTTCGCGCAGTTATAAGAGAAAAAGATTTGACGCGTATCAGAGGAACGCTTGTAAAACCGATGTGTTGTGATTTAGCTCGTTTCGGTCTAAAACAGCTTGTTTCGTTGTATTAAGCACGAATACATGCTTTACGCGCAGTTATAGAAGAAAAAGTTTTGACGCTTATTAGAGAGACACTTGTAAAACCGATGTGTTGTGATTTAGCTCGTTTCGGTCTAAAACAGCTTGTTTCGTTGTATTAAGCACGAATACATGCTTTTCGCGCAGTTATAAGAGAAAAAGTTTTGACGCGTATCAGAGGAACACTTGTAAAACCGATGTGTTGTGATTTAGCTCGTTTCGGTCTAAAACAGCTTGTTTCGTTGTATAAGCAAGAATACATGCTTTTCGCGCAGTTATAGGAGAAAAATATTTCACGCGTATCAGAGGAACGCTTGTAAAACCGATGTGTTGTGATTTAGCTCGTTTCGGTCTAAAACAGCTTGTTTCGCTGTATTAAGCAAGAATACGTGCTCTTCGCGCAGTTATAAGAGAAAAAGTTTTGGCGCGTGTCACAGAGACACTTGTAAAACCGATGTGTTCAGATATAGCTCGTTTCGGTCTAAAACAGCTTGTTTCGTTGTATTAAGCACGAATACATGCTTTTCGCGCAGTTATAAGCGAAAAAGTTTTGACGAGTATCACGTGGATACTTGTAAAACCGATGTGTTCAGATATAGCTCATCACGGTCTAAAACAGCTTGTTTCGTTGTATTAAGCAAGAATACATGCTTTTCGCGCAGTTATAAGAGAAAAAGTTTTGACGCGTATCAGAGGAACACTTGTAAAACCGATGTGTTCAGATTTACCTCGTTTCGGACTAAAACAGCTTGTTTCATTGTATTAAGCACGAATACATGCCTTTCGCGCAGTTATAAGAGAAAACAATTTGACGCGTATCACATGGACACTTGTAAAACCGATATGTTCAGATCTAGCTCGTTTTGGTCTAAAACAGCTTGTTTCGTTGTATTAAGCACGAATACATGCTTTTCGCGCAGTTATAAGACAAAAGGTTTTGAAGCGTATCAGAGGAATACTTGTAATACCGATGTGTTGTGATTTAGCTCGTTTCGGTCTAAAACAGCTTGTTTCGCTGTATTAAGCAAGAATACATGCTTATCGCGCAGTTATAAGAGAAAAAGTTTTGACGCTTGTCACAGGGACACTTGTAAAACCGATGTGTTCAAATTTAGCTCGTTTCGGTCTAAAACAGCTTGTTTTGTTGTATTAAGCAAGAATACATGCTTTTCGCGCAGTTATAAGAGAAAAAGATTTGACGCGTATCAGAGGAACGCTTGTAAAACCGATGTGTTGTGATTTAGCTCGTTTCGGTCTAAAACAGCTTGTTTCGTTGTATTAAGCACGAATACATGCTTTACGCGCAGTTATAGAAGAAAAAGTTTTGACGCGTATTAGAGAGACACTTGTAAAACCGATGTGTTGTGATTTAGCTTGTTTCGGTCTAAAACAGCTTGTTTTGTTGTATTAAGCACGAATACATGCTTTTCGCGCAGTTATAAGAGAAAAAGTTTTGACGCGTATCAGAGGAACACTTGTAAAACCGATGTGTTGTGATTTAGCTCGTTTCGGTCTAAAACAGCTTGTTTCGTTGTATAAGCAAGAATACATGCTTTTCGCGCAGTTATAAGAGAAAAATATTTGACGCGTATCAGAGGAACGCTTGTAAAACCGATGTGTTGTGATTTAGCTCGTTTCGGTCTAAAACAGCTTGTTTCGCTGTATTAAGCAAGAATACGTGCTCTTCGCGCAGTTATAAGAGAAAAAGTTTTGGCGCGTGTCACAGAGACACTTGTAAAACCGATGTGTTCAGATATAGCTCGTTTCGGTCTAAAACAGCCCTTTTCGTTGTATTAAGCACGAATACATGCTTTTCGCGCAGTTATAAGCGAAAAAGTTTTGACGAGTATCACGTGGATACTTGTAAAACCGATGTGTTCAGATATAGCTCGTTTTGGTATAAAACAGCTTGTTTCGTTGTTTTAAGCACGAATACATGCTTTTCGCGCAGTTATAAGAGAAAAAGTTTTGACGCGTATCAGAGGAACACTTGTAAAACCGATGTGTTCAGATTTACCTCGTTTCGGACTAAAACAGCTTGTTTCATTGTATTAGGCACGAATACATGCCTTTCGCGCAGTTATAAGAGAAAACGATTTGACGCGTATCACATGGACACTTGTAAAACCGATATGTTCAGATCTAGCTCGTTTTGGTCTAAAACAGCTTGTTTCGTTGTATTAAGCACGAATACATGCTTTTCGCGCAGTTATAAGACAAAAGGTTTTGAAGCGTATCAGAGGAATACTTGTAATACCGATGTGTTGTGATTTAGCTCGTTTCGGTCTAAAACAGCTTGTTTCGCTGTATTAAGCAAGAATACATGCTTATCGCGCAGTTATAAGAGAAAAAGTTTTGACGCTTGTCACAGGGACACTTGTAAAACCGATGTGTTCAAATCTACCTCGTTTCGGTCTAGAACAGCTTGTTTCGTTGGATTAAGCACGAATACATGCTTTTCGCGCGTTTATAAGAGAAAAAGTTTTGACGCGTGTCACAGGGACACTTGTAAAACCGATGTGTTCAAATTTAGCTCGTTTCGGTCTAAAACAGCTTGTTTTGTTGTATTAAGCAAGAATACATGCTTTTCGCGCTGTTATAAGAGAAAAAGTTTTCACGCGTATTAGAGAAACAATTAAAACCGATGCGTTTTGATTTAGCTCGTTTCGGTCTAAAACAGCTTGTTTCGTTGTATTAAGCACGACTACATGCTTTTCGCGCAGTTATAAGAGAAAAAGTTTTGACGCGTATCACATGGGCACTTGTAAAACCGATGTGTTCAGATCTAGCTCGTTTTGGTCTAAAACAGCTTGTTTCGTTGTATTAGGCACGAATACGTGCTTTTCGCGCAGTTATAAGAGAAAAAGTTTTGACGCGTATCAGAGGAAAACTTGTAAAACCGATGTGTTGTGATTTAGCTCGTTTCGTTCTAAAACAGCTTGTTTCGTTGTATATGCAAGAATACATGCTTTTCGCGCAGTTATAAGAGAAAAAGTTTTGACGCGTATCAGAGGAACACTTGTAAAACCGATGTGTTGTGATTTAGCTCGTTTCGGTCTAAAACAGCTTGTTTCGTTGTATAAGCAAGAATACATGTTTTTCGCGCAGTTATAAGAGAAAAAGATTTGACGCGTATCAGAGGAACGCTTGTAAAACCGATGTGTTGTGATTTAGCTCGTTTCGGTCTAAAACAGCTTGTTTCGCTGTATTAAGCAAGAATACGTGCTCTTCGTGCAGTTATAAGAGAAAAAGTTTTGGCGCGTGTCACAGAGACACTTGTAAAACCGATGTGTTGTGATTTAGCTCGTTTCGGTCTAAAACAGCTTGTTTCGTTGTATTAAGCACGAATACATGCTTTTCGCGCAGTTATAAGAGAAAAAGTTTTGACGCGTATCAGAGGAACACTTGTAAAACCGATGTGTTTTGATTTAGCTCGTTTCGGTCTAAAACAGCTTGTTTCGTTGTATAAGCAAGAATACATGTTTTTCGCGCAGTTATAAGAGAAAAAGATTTGACGCGTATCAGAGGAACGCTTGTAAAACCGATGTGTTGTGATTTAGCTCGTTTCGGTCTAAAACAGCTTGTTTCGTTGTATTAAGCATGAATACATGCTTTACGCGCAGTTATAGAAGAAAAAGTTTTGACGCGTATTAGAGAGACACTTGTAAAACCGATGTGTTGTGATTTAGCTCGTTTCGGTCTAAAACAGCTTGTTTCGTTGTATTAAGCACGAATACATGCTTTTCGCGCAGTTATAAGAGAAAAAGTTTTGACGCCTATCAGAGGAACACTTGTAAAACCGATGTGTTGTGATTTAGCTCGTTTCGGTCTAAAACAGCTTGTTTCGTTGTATAAGCAAGAATACATGCTTTTCGCGCAGTTATAAGAGAAAAAGATTTGACGCGTATCAGAGGAACGCTTGTAAAACCGATGTGTTGTGATTTAGCTCGTTTCGGTCTAAAACAGCTTGTTTCGCTGTATTAAGCAAGAATACGTGCTTTTCGCGCAGTTATAAGAGAAAAAGTTTTGGCGCGTGTCACAGAGACACTTGTAAAACCGATGTGTACAGATATAGCTCGTTTCGGTCTAAAACAGCTTGTTTCGTTGTATTAAGCACGAATACATGCTTTTCGCGCAGTTATAAGCTAAAAAGTTTTGACGAGTATCACGTGGATACTTGTAAAACCGATGTGTTCAGATATAGCTCGTTTTGGTATGAAACAGCTTGTTTCGTTGTTTTAAGCACGAATACATGCTTTTCGCCCAGTTATAGAAAAAAAAGTTTTGACGCTTATTAGAGGGACACTTGTAAAACCGATGTTGTCAGATTTAGCTCTTCTCGGTCTAAAACAGCTTGTTTCGTTGTATTAAGCAAGAATACATGCTTTTCGCGCAGTTATAAGAGAAAAAGTTTTGACGCGTATCAGAGGAACACTTGTAAAACCGATGTGTTCAGATTTACCTCGTTTCGGACTAAAACAGCTTGTTTCATTGTATTAAGCACGAATACATGCCTTTCGCGCAGTTATAAGAGAAAACGATTTGACGCGTATCACATGGACACTTGTAAAACCGATGTGTTCAGATCTAGCTCGTTTTGGTCTAAAACAGCTTGTTTCGTTGTATTAAGCACGAATACATGCTTTTCGCGCAGTTATAAGACAAAAAGTTTTGAAACGTATCAGAGGAATACTTGTAATACCGATGTGTTGTGATTTAGCTCGTTTTGGTCTAAAATAGCTTGTTTCGCTGTATTAAGCAAGAATACATGCTTATCGCGCAGTTATAAGAGAAAAAGTTTTGACGCTTGCCACAGGGACACTTGTAAAACCGATGTGTTCAAATCTACCTCGTTTCGGTCTAGAACAGCTTGTTTCGTTGGATTAAGCACGAATACAAGCTTTTCGCGCGTTTATAAGAGAAAAAGTTTTGACGCGTGTCACAGGGACACTTGTAAAACCGATGTGTTCAGATCTACCTCGTTTCGGTCTAAAACAGCTTGTTTCGTTGGATTAAGCCCGAATACAATCTTTTCGCGCAGTTATAAGAGAAAAAGTTTTGACGAGTATCACGTGGATACTTGTAAAACCGATGTGTTCAGATATAGCTCGTTTTGGTATAAAACAGCTTGTTTCGTTGTTTTAAGCACGAATACATGCTTTTCGCTCAGTTATAGAAGAAAAAGTTTTGAAGCTTATTAGAGGGACACTTGTAAAACCGATGTTGTCAGATTTAGCTCATCTCGGTCTAAAACAGCTTGTTTCGTTGTATTAAGCAAGAATACATGCTTTTCGCGCAGTTATAAGAGAAAAAGTTTTTACGCGTATCAGAGGAACACTTGTAAAACCGATGTGTTCAGATCTAGCTCGTTTTGGTCTAAAACAGCTTGTTTCGTTGTATTAGGCACGAATACATGCTTTTCGCGCAGTTATAAGACAAAAAGTTTTGAAGCGTATCAGAGGAATACTTGTAATACCGATGTGTTGTGATTTAGCTCGTTTCGGTCTAAAACAGCTTGTTTCGCTGTATTAAGCAAGAATACGTGCTTTTCGCGCAGTTATAAGAGAAAAAGTTTTGACGCCTGTCACAAGGACACGTGTAAAACCGATGTGTTCAGATTTAACTCGTTTCGGTCTAAAACAGCTTGATTCGTTGTATTAAGCATGAATACGTGCTTTTCGCGCAGTTATAAGAGAAAAAGTTTTGACGCTTGTCACAGGGACACTTGTAAAACCGATGTGTTCAGATTTACCTCATTTCAGTCTAAAATAGCTTGTTTCGTTGTATTAAGCACGAATACATGCTTTACGCGCAGTTACAGAAGAAAAAGTTTTGACGCGTATTAGAGAGACACTTGTAAAACCGATGTGTTGTGATTTAGCTCGTTTCGTTCTAAAACAGCTTGTTTCGTTGTATATGCAAGAATACATGCTTTTCGCGCAGTTATAAGAGCAAAAGATTTGACGCGTATCAGAGGAACGCTTGTAAAACCGATGTGTTGTGATTTAGCTCGTTTCGGTCTAAAACAGCTTGTTTCGTTGTATTAAGCACGCATACAATCTTTTCGCGCAGTTATAAGAGAAAAAGTTTTGACGCGTATCACATGGACACTTGTAAAACCGATGTGTTGTGATTTAGCTCATTTCGGTCTAAAACAGCTTGTTTCGCTGTATTAAGGAAGAATACATGCTTTTCGCGCAGTTACAGAAGAAAAAGGTTTGACGCGTGTCACAGGGACACGTGTAAAACCGATGTGTTCAGATTAAGCTCGTTTTGGTATAAAACAGCTTGTTTCGTTGTATTAAGCACGAATACATGCTTTTCGCGCAGTTATAAGAGAAAAAGTTTTGACGAGTATCACGTGGAACACTTGTAATACCGATGTGTTGTGATTTAGCTCGTTTCGGTCTAAAACAGCTTGTTTCGCTGTATTAAGCAAGAATACATGCTTTTCGCGCAGTTATAAGAGAAAAAGTTTTCACGCGTGTCACAGGGACACTTGTAAAACCGATGTGTTCAGATTTAGCTCGTTTCGGTTTAAAACAACTTGTTTCGTTGTATTAAGCACGAATACATGCTTTACGCGCAGTTATAGAAGAAAAAGTTCTGACGCGTATTAGAGAGGCACTTGTAAAACCGATGTGTTGTGATTTAGCTCGTTTCGGTCTAAAACAGCTTGTTTCGTTGTATTAAGCACGAATACATGCTTTTCGCGCAGTTATAAGAGAAAAAGTTTTGACGCGTATCAGAGGAACACTTGTAAAACCGATGTGTTGTGATTTAGCTCGTTTCGGTCTAAAACAGCTTGTTTCGTTGTATTAAGCACGAATACATGCTTTACGCGCGGTTATAGAAGAAAAAGTTTTGACGCGTATTAGACAGCACTTGTAAAACCGATGTGTTGTGATTTAGCTCGTTTCGGTCTAAAACAGCTTGTTTCGTTGTATTAAGCACGAATACATGCTTTTCGCGCAGTTATAAGAGAAAAAGTTTTGACGCGTATCAGAGGAACACTTGTAAAACCGATGTGTTGTGATTTAGCTCGTTTCGGTCTAAAACAGCTTGTTTCGTTGTATAAGCAAGAATACATGCTTTTCGCGCAGTTATAAGAGAAAAAGTTTTGACGCGTATCAGAGGAACGCTTGTAAAACCGATGTGTTGTTATTTAGCTCGTTTCGGTCTAAAACAGCTTGTTTCGTTGTATTAAGCACGCATACAAACTTTTCGCGCAGTTATAAGAGAAAAAGTTTTGACGCGTATCACATGGACACTTTTAAAACCGATGTGTTCAGATTTAGCTCGTTTCGGTCTAAAACAGCTTGTTTCGTTGTATTAAGCACGAATACATGCTTTTCGCGCAGTTATAAGAGAAAAAGATTTGACGCGTATCAGAGGAACGCTTGTAAAACCGATGTGTTGTGATTTAGCTCGTTTCGGTCTAAAACAGCTTGTTTCGTTGTATTAAGCACGAATACATGCTTTACGCGCAGTTATAGAAGAAAAAGTTTTGACGCTTATTAGAGAGACACTTGTAAAACCGATGTGTTGTGATTTAGCTCGTTTCGGTCTAAAACAGCTTGTTTCGTTGTATTAAGCACGAATACATGCTTTTCGCGCAGTTATAAGAGAAAAAGTTTTGACGCGTATCAGAGGAACACTTGTAAAACCGATGTGTTGTGATTTAGCTCGTTTCGGTCTAAAACAGCTTGTTTCGTTGTATAAGCAAGAATACATGCTTTTCGCGCAGTTATAAGAGAAAAATATTTCACGCGTATCAGAGGAACGCTTGTAAAACCGATGTGTTGTGATTTAGCTCGTTTCGGTCTAAAACAGCTTGTTTCGCAGTATTAAGCAAGAATACGTGCTCTTCGCGCAGTTATAAGAGAAAAAGTTTTGGCGCGTGTCACAGAGACACTTGTAAAACCGATGTGTTCAGATATACCTCGTTTCGGTCTAAAACAGCTGGTTTCGTTGTATTAAGCACGAATACATGCTTTTCGCGCAGTTATAAGCGAAAACGTTTTGACGAGTATCACGTGGATACTTGTAAAACCGATGTGTTCAGATATAGCTCGTTTTGGTATAAAACAGCTTGTTTCGTTGTTTTAAGCACGAATACATGCTTTTCGCCCAGTTATAGAAGAAAAAGTTTTGACGCTTATTAGAGGGACACTTGTAAAACCGATGTTTTCAGATTTAGCTCATCACGGTCTAAAACAGCTTGTTTCGTTGTATTAAGCAAGAATACATGCTTTTCGCGCAGTTATAAGAGAAAAAGTTTTGACGCGTATCAGAGGAACACTTGTAAAACCGATGTGTTCAGATTTACCTCGTTTCGGACTAAAACAGCTTGTTTCATTGTATTAAGCACGAATACATGCCTTTCGCGCAGTTATAAGAGAAAACGATTTGACGCGTATCACATGGACACTTGTAAAAGCGATATGTTCAGATCTAGCTCGTTTTGGTCTAAAACAGCTTGTTTCGTTGTATTAAGCACGAATACATGCTTTTCGCGCAGTTATAAGACAAAAGGTTTTGAAGCGTATCAGAGGAATACTTGTAATACCGATGTGTTGTGATTTAGCTCGTTTCGGTCTAAAACAGCTTGTTTCGCTGTATTAAGCAAGAATACATGCTTATCGCGCAGTTATAAGAGAAAAAGTTTTGACGCTTGTCACAGGGACACTTGTAAAACCGATGTGTTCAAATCTACCTCGTTTCGGTCTAGAACAGCTTGTTTCGTTGGATTAAGCACGAATACATGCTTTTCGCGTGTTTATAAGAGAAAAAGTTTTGACGCGTGTCACAGGGACACTTGTAAAACCGATGTGTTCAAATTTAGCTCGTTTCGGTCTAAAACAGCTTGTTTTGTTGTATTAAGCAAGAATACATGCTTTTCGCGCAGTTATAAGAGAAAAAGATTTGACGCGTATCAGAGGAACGCTTGTAAAACCGATGTGTTGTGATTTAGCTCGTTTCGGTCTAAAACAGCTTGTTTCGTTGTATTAAGCACGAATACATGCTTTACGCGCAGTTATAGAAGAAAAAGTTTTGACGCGTATTAGAGAGACACTTGTAAAACCGATGTGTTGTGATTTAGCTCGTTTCGGTCTAAAACAGCTTGTTTCGTTGTAATAAGCACGAATACATGCTTTTCGCGCAGTTATAAGAGAAAAAGTTTTGACGCGTATCAGAGGAACACTTGTAAAACCGATGTGTTGTGATTTAGCTCGTTTCGGTCTAAAACAGCTTGTTTCGTTGTATAAGCAAGAATACATGCTTTTCGCGCAGTTATAAGAGAAAAATATTTGACGCGTATCAGAGGAACGCTTGTAAAACCGATGTGTTGTGATTTAGCTCGTTTCGGTCTAAAACAGCTTGTTTCGCTGTATTAAGCAAGAATACGTGCTCTTCGCGCAGTTATAAGAGAAAAAGTTTTGGCGCGTGTCACAGAGACACTTGTAAAACCGATGTGTTCAGATATAGCTCGTTTCGGTCTAAAACAGCCCTTTTCGTTGTATTAAGCACGAATACATGCTTTTCGCGCAGTTATAAGCGAAAACGTTTTGACGAGTATCACGTGGATACTTGTAAAACCGATGTGTTCAGATATAGCTCGTTTTGGTATAAAACAGCTTGTTTCGTTGTTTTAAGCACGAATACATGCTTTTCGCCCAGTTATAGAAAAAAAAGTTTTGACGCTTATTAGAGGGACACTTGTAAAACCGATGTTTTCAGATTTAGCTCATCACGGTCTAAAACAGCTTGTTTCGTTGTATTAAGCAAGAATACATGCTTTTCGCGCAGTTATAAGAGAAAAAGTTTTGACGCGTATCAGAGGAACACTTGTAAAACCGATGTGTTCAGATTTACCTCGTTTCGGACTAAAACAGCTTGTTTCATTGTATTAGGCACGAATACATGCCTTTCGCGCAGTTATAAGAGAAAACGATTTGACGCGTATCACATGGACACTTGTAAAACCGATATGTTCAGATCTAGCTCGTTTTGGTCTAAAACAGCTTGTTTCGTTGTATTAAGCACGAATACATACTTTTCGCGCAGTTATAAGACAAAAGGTTTTGAAGCGTATCAGAGGAATACTTGTAATACCGATGTGTTGTGATTTAGCTCGTTTCGGTCTAAAACAGCTTGTTTCGCTGTATTAAGCAAGAATACATGCTTATCGCGCAGTTATAAGAGAAAAAGTTTTGACGCTTGTCACAGGGACACTTGTAAAACCGATGTGTTCAAATCTACCTCGTTTCGGTCTAGAACAGCTTGTTTCGTTGGATTAAGCACGAATACATGCTTTTCGCGCGTTTATAAGAGAAAAAGTTTTGACGCGTGTCACAGGGACACTTGTAAAACCGATGTGTTCAGATTTAGCTCGTTTCGGTCTAAAACAGCTTGTTTCGTTGTATTAAGCAAGAATACATGCTTTTCGCGCAGTTATAAGAGAAAAAGTTTTGACGCGTATTAGAGAAACACTTGTAAAACCGATGCGTTTTGATTTAGCTCGTTTCGGTCTAAAACAGCTTGTTTCGTTGTATTAAGCACGACTACATGCTTTTCGCGCAGTTATAAGAGAAAAAGTTTTGACGCGTATCACATGGGACACTTGTAAAACCGATGTGTTCAGATCTAGCTCGTTTCGGTCTAAAACAGCTTGTTTCGTTGTATTAGGCACGAATACGTGCTTTTCGCGCAGTTATAAGAGAAAAAGTTTTGACGCGTATCAGAGGAACACTTGTAAAACCGATGTGTTGTGATTTAGCTCGTTTCGTTCTAAAACAGCTTGTTTCGTTGTATTAAGCAAGAATACATGCTTTTCGCGCAGTTATAAGAGAAAAAGTTTTGACGCGTATCAGAGGAACACTTGTAAAACCGATGTGTTGTGATTTAGCTCGTTTCGGTCTAAAACAGCTTGTTTCGTTGTATTAAGCAAGAATACATGCTTTTCGCGCAGTTATAAGAGAAAAAGATTTGACGCGTATCAGAGGAACGCTTGTAAAACCGATGTGTTGTGATTTAGCTCGTTTCGGTCTAAAACAGCTTGTTTCGCTGTATTAAGCAAGAATACGTGCTCTTCGCGCAGTTATAAGAGAAAAAGTTTTGGCGCGTGTCACAGAGACACTTGTAAAACCGATGTGTTGTGATTTAGCTCGTTTCGGTCTAAAACAGCTTGTTTCGTTGTATTAAGCACGAATACATGCTTTTCGCGCAGTTATAAGAGAAAAAGTTTTGACGCGTATCAGAGGAACACTTGTAAAACCGATGTGTTGTGATTTAGCTCGTTTCGGTCTAAAACAGCTTGTTTCGTTGTATAAGCAAGAATACATGCTTTTCGCGCAGTTATAAGAGAAAAAGATTTGACGCGTATCAGAGGAACGCTTGTAAAACCAATGTGTTGTGATTTAGCTCGTTTCGGTCTAAAACAGCTTGTTTCGTTGTATTAAGCACGAATACATGCTTTACGCGCAGTTATAGAAGAAAAAGTTTTGACGCGTATTAGAGAGACACTTGTAAAACCGATGTGTTGTGATTTAGCTCGTTTCGGTCTAAAACAGCTTGTTTCGTTGTATTAAGCACGCATACAAGCTTTTCGCGCAGTTATAAGAGAAAAAGTTTTGACGCGTATCACATGGACACTTGTAAAACCGATGTGTTGTGATTTAGCTCGTTTCGGTCTAAAACAGCTTGTTTCGTTGTATTAAGCAAGAATACATGCTTTTCGCGCAGTTATAAGAGAAAAAGATTTGACGCGTATCAGAGGAACGCTTGTAAAACCGATGTGTTGTGATTTAGCTCGTTTCGGTCTAAAACAGCTTGTTTCGCTGTATTAAGCACGAATACATGCTTTACGCGCAGTTATAGAAGAAAAAGTTTTGACGCTGTATCAGAGGACACTTGTAAAACCGATGTGTTGTGATTTAGCTCGTTTCGGTCTAAAACAGCTTGTTTCGTTGTATTAAGCAAGAATACATGCTTTTCGCGCAGTTATAAGAGAAAAAGTTTTGACGCGTATCAGAGGACACTTGTAAAACCGATGTGTTCAGATTTAGCTCGTTTCGGTCTAAAACAGCTTGTTTCGTTGTATTAAGCAAGAATACATGCTTTTCGCGCAGTTATAAGAGAAAAAGTTTTGACGCGTATCAGAGGAACACTTGTAAAACCGATGTGTTGTGATTTAGCTCGTTTCGGTCTAAAACAGCTTGTTTCGCTGTATTAAGCAAGAATACATGCTTTTCGCGCAGTTATAAGAGAAAAAGTTTTGACGCGTGTCACAGGGACACTTGTAAAACCGATGTGTTCAGATTTAGCTCGTTTCGGTCTAAAACAGCTTGTTTCGTTGTATTAAGCACGAATACATGCTTTTCGCGCAGTTATAAGCGAAAAAGTTTTGACGAGTATCACGTGGATACTTGTAAAACCGATGTGTTCAGATATAGCTCGTTTTGGTATAAAACAGCTTGTTTCGTTGTTTTAAGCACGAATACATGCTTTTCGCCCAGTTATAGAAGAAAAAGTTTTGACGCTTATTAGAGGGACACTTGTAAAACCGATGTGTTTCAGATTTAGCTCGTTTCGGTCTAAAACAGCTTGTTTCGTTGTATTAAGCAAGAATACATGCTTTTCGCGCAGTTATAAGAGAAAAAGTTTTGACGCGTATCAGAGGAACACTTGTAAAACCGATGTGTTGAGATTTAGCTCGTTTCGGTCTAAAACAGCTTGTTTCGTTGTATTAAGCACGAATACATGCTTTCGCGCAGTTATAAGAGAAAAAGTTTTGACGCGTATCAGCAGGACACTTGTAAAACCGATGTGTTGTGATTTAGCTCGTTTCGGTCTAAAACAGCTTGTTTCGTTGTATTAAGCACGAATACATGCTTTTCGCGCAGTTATAAGAGAAAAAGTTTTGACGCGTATCAGAGGAACACTTGTAAAACCGATGTGTTGTGATTTAGCTCGTTTCGGTCTAAAACAGCTTGTTTCGCTGTATTAAGCAAGAATACATGCTTTTCGCGCAGTTATAAGAGAAAAAGTTTTGACGCGTGTCACAGGGACACTTGTAAAACCGATGTGTTCGTATTTAGCTCGTTTCGGTCTAAAACAGCTTGTTTCGTTGTATTAAGCACGAATACATGCTTTTCGCGCAGTTATAAGAGAAAAAGTTTTGACGCGTATCACAGGGACACTTGTAAAACCGATGTGTTCAGATTTAGCTCGTTTCGGTCTAAAACAGCTTGTTTCGTTGTATTAAGCAAGAATACATGCTTTTCGCGCAGTTATAAGAGAAAAAGATTTGACGCGTATCAGAGGAACGCTTGTAAAACCGATGTGTTGTGATTTAGCTCGTTTCGGTCTAAAACAGCTTGTTTCGTTGTATTAAGCACGAATACATGCTTTACGCGCAGTTATAGAAGAAAAAGTTTTGACGCGTATTAGAGAGACACTTGTAAAACCGATGTGTTGTGATTTAGCTCGTTTCGGTCTAAAACAGCTTGTTTCGTTGTATTAAGCACGAATACATGCTTTTCGCGCAGTTATAAGAGAAAAAGTTTTGACGCGTATCAGAGGAACACTTGTAAAACCGATGTGTTGTGATTTAGCTCGTTTCGGTCTAAAACAGCTTGTTTCGTTGTATAAGCAAGAATACATGCTTTTCGCGCAGTTATAAGAGAAAAATATTTGACGCGTATCAGAGGAACGCTTGTAAAACCGATGTGTTGTGATTTAGCTCGTTTCGGTCTAAAACAGCTTGTTTCGCTGTATTAAGCAAGAATACGTGCTCTTCGCGCAGTTATAAGAGAAAAAGTTTTGGCGCGTGTCACAGAGACACTTGTAAAACCGATGTGTTCAGATATAGCTCGTTTCGGTCTAAAACAGCTTGTTTCGTTGTATTAAGCACGAATACATGCTTTTCGCGCAGTTATAAGCGAAAACGTTTTGACGAGTATCACGTGGATACTTGTAAAACCGATGTGTTCAGATATAGCTCGTTTCGGTCTAAAACAGCTTGTTTCGTTGTATTAAGCACGAATACATGCTTTTCGCGCAGTTATAGAAGAAAAAGTTTTGACGCGTATTAGAGGGACACTTGTAAAACCGATGTTTTCAGATTTAGCTCGTCACGGTCTAAAACAGCTTGTTTCGTTGTATTAAGCAAGAATACATGCTTTTCGCGCAGTTATAAGAGAAAAAGTTTTGACGCGTATCAGAGGAACACTTGTAAAACCGATGTGTTCAGATTTACCTCGTTTCGGACTAAAACAGCTTGTTTCATTGTATTAAGCACGAATACATGCCTTTCGCGCAGTTATAAGAGAAAACGATTTGACGCGTATCACATGGACACTTGTAAAACCGATATGTTCAGATCTAGCTCGTTTTGGTCTAAAACAGCTTGTTTCGTTGTATTAAGCACGAATACATGCTTTTCGCGCAGTTATAAGACAAAAGGTTTTGAAGCGTATCAGAGGAATACTTGTAATACCGATGTGTTGTGATTTAGCTCGTTTCGGTCTAAAACAGCTTGTTTCGCTGTATTAAGCAAGAATACATGCTTATCGCGCAGTTATAAGAGAAAAAGTTTTGACGCTTGTCACAGGGACACTTGTAAAACCGATGTGTTCAAATTTAGCTCGTTTCGGTCTAAAACAGCTTGTTTCGTTGTATTAAGCACGAATACATGCTTTTCGCGCAGTTATAAGAGAAAAAGTTTTGACGCGTGTCACAGGGACACTTGTAAAACCGATGTGTTCAGATTTAGCTCGTTTCGGTCTAAAACAGCTTGTTTCGTTGTATTAAGCAAGAATACATGCTTTTCGCGCAGTTATAAGAGAAAAAGTTTTGACGCGTATTAGAGAGAACACTTGTAAAACCGATGTGTTGTGATTTAGCTCGTTTCGGTCTAAAACAGCTTGTTTCGTTGTATTAAGCACGAATACATGCTTTTCGCGCAGTTATAAGAGAAAAAGTTTTGACGCGTATCAGCAGGCACTTGTAAAACCGATGTGTTGTGATTTAGCTCGTTTCGGTCTAAAACAGCTTGTTTCGTTGTATTAGGCAAGAATACATGCTTTTCGCGCAGTTATAAGAGAAAAAGTTTTGACGCGTATCAGAGGAACACTTGTAAAACCGATGTGTTGTGATTTAGCTCGTTTCGTTCTAAAACAGCTTGTTTCGTTGTATATGCAAGAATACATGCTTTTCGCGCAGTTATAAGAGAAAAAGTTTTGACGCGTATCAGAGGAACACTTGTAAAACCGATGTGTTGTGATTTAGCTCGTTTCGGTCTAAAACAGCTTGTTTCGTTGTATAAGCAAGAATACATGTTTTTCGCGCAGTTATAAGAGAAAAAGATTTGACGCGTATCAGAGGAACGCTTGTAAAACCGATGTGTTGTGATTTAGCTCGTTTCGGTCTAAAACAGCTTGTTTCGCTGTATTAAGCAAGAATACGTGCTCTTCGCGCAGTTATAAGAGAAAAAGTTTTGGCGCGTGTCACAGAGACACTTGTAAAACCGATGTGTTGTGATTTAGCTCGTTTCGGTCTAAAACAGCTTGTTTCGTTGTATTAAGCACGAATACATGCTTTTCGCGCAGTTATAAGAGAAAAAGTTTTGACGCGTATCAGAGGAACACTTGTAAAACCGATGTGTTGTGATTTAGCTCGTTTCGGTCTAAAACAGCTTGTTTCGTTGTATAAGCAAGAATACATGTTTTTCGCGCAGTTATAAGAGAAAAAGATTTGACGCGTATCAGAGGAACGCTTGTAAAACCAATGTGTTGTGATTTAGCTCGTTTCGGTCTAAAACAGCTTGTTTCGTTGTATTAAGCACGAATACATGCTTTACGCGCAGTTATAGAAGAAAAAGTTTTGACGCGTATTAGAGAGACACTTGTAAAACCGATGTGTTGTGATTTAGCTCGTTTCGGTCTAAAACAGCTTGTTTCGTTGTATTAAGCACGAATACATGCTTTTCGCGCAGTTATAAGAGAAAAAGTTTTGACGCCTATCAGAGGAACACTTGTAAAACCGATGTGTTGTGATTTAGCTCGTTTCGGTCTAAAACAGCTTGTTTCGTTGTATAAGCAAGAATACATGCTTTTCGCGCAGTTATAAGAGAAAAAGATTTGACGCGTATCAGAGGAACGCTTGTAAAACCGATGTGTTGTGATTTAGCTCGTTTCGGTCTAAAACAGCTTGTTTCGCTGTATTAAGCAAGAATACGTGCTCTTCGCGCAGTTATAAGAGAAAAAGTTTTGGCGCGTGTCACAGAGACACTTGTAAAACCGATGTGTTCAGATATAGCTCGTTTCGGTCTAAAACAGCTTGTTTCGTTGTATTAAGCACGAATACATGCTTTTCGCGCAGTTATAAGCGAAAAAGTTTTGACGAGTATCACGTGGATACTTGTAAAACCGATGTGTTCAGATATAGCTCGTTTTGGTATAAAACAGCTTGTTTCGTTGTTTTAAGCACGAATACATGCTTTTCGCCCAGTTATAGAAGAAAAAGTTTTGACGCTTATTAGAGGGACACTTGTAAAACTGATGTTTTCAGATTTAGCTCATCACGGTCTAAAACAGCTTGTTTCGTTGTATTAAGCAAGAATACATGCTTTTCGCGCAGTTCTAAGAGAAAAAGTTTTGACGCGTATCAGAGGAACACTTGTAAAACCGATGTGTTCAGATTTACCTCGTTTCGGACTAAAACAGCTTGTTTCATTGTATTAAGCACGAATACATGCCTTTCGCGCAGTTATAAGAGAAAACGATTTGACGCGTATCACATGGACACTTGTAAAACCGATATGTTCAGATCTAGCTCGTTTTGGTCTAAAACAGCTTGTTTCGTTGTATTAAGCACGAATACATGCTTTTCGCGCAGTTATAAGACAAAAAGTTTTGAAGCGTATCAGAGGAATACAGTAATACCGATGTGTTGTGATTTAGCTCGTTTCGGTCTAAAACAGCTTGTTTCGCTGTATTAAGCAAGAATACATGCTTATCGCGCAGTTATAAGAGAAAAAGTTTTGACGCTTGTCACAGGGACACTTGTAAAACCGTTGTGTTCAAATGTACCTCGTTTCGGTCTAGAACAGCTTGTTTCGTTGAATTAAGCACGAATACATGCTTTTCGCGCGTTTATAAGAGAAAAAGTTTTGACGCGTGTCACAGGGACACTTGTAAAACCGATGTGTTCAAATTTAGCTCGTTTCGGTCTAAAACAGCTTGTTTTGTTGTATTAAGCAAGAATACATGCTTTTCGCGCTCTTATAAGAGAAAAAGTTTTCACGCGTATTAGAGAAACACTTAAAATCGATGCGTTTTGATTTAGCTCGTTTCGGTCTAAAACAGCTTGTTTCGTTGTATTAAGCACTACTACATGCTTTTCGCGCAGTTATAAGAGAAAAAGTTTTGACGCGTATCACATGGGCACTTGTAAAACCGATGTGTTCAGATCTAGCTCGTTTTGGTCTAAAACAGCTTGTTTCGTTGTATTAAGCACGAATACGTGCTTTTCGCGCAGTTATAAGAGAAAAAGTTTTGACGCGTATCAGAGGAAAACTTGTAAAACCGATGTGTTGTGATTTAGCTCGTTTCGTTCTAAAACAGCTTGTTTCGTTGTATATGCAAGAATACACGCTTTTCGCGCAGTTATAAGAGCAAAAGATTTGACGCGTATCAGAGGAACGCTTGTAAAACCGATGTGTTGTGATTTAGCTCGTTTCGGTCTAAAACAGCTTGTTTCGTTGTATTAAGCACGCATACAATCTTTTCGCGCAGTTATAAAGAAAAAGTTTTGACGCCTGTCACAAGGACACGTGTAAAACCGATGTGTTCAGATTTAACTCGTTTCGGTCTAAAACAGCTTGATTCGTTGTATTAAGCATGAATACGTGCTTTTCGCGCAGTTATAAGAGAAAAAGTTTTGACGCGTGTCACAGGGACACTTGTAAAACCGATGTGTTCAGATTTAGCTCATTTCAGTCTAAAACAGCTTGTTTCGTTGTATTAGGCACGAATACATGCTTTACGCGCAGTTACAGAAGAAAAAGTTTTGACGCGTATTAGAGAGACACTTGTAAAACCGATGTGTTGTGATTTAGCTCGTTTCGGTCTAAAACAGCTTGTTTCGTTGTATTAAGCACGAATACATGCTTTACGCGCAGTTATAGAAGAAAAAGTTTTGACGCGGATTAGAGAGACACTTGTAAAACCGATGTGTTGTGATTTAGCTCGTTTCGGTCTAAAACAGCTTGTTTCGTTGTATTAAGCACGAATACATGCTTTACGCGCAGTTATAGAAGAAAAAGTTTTGACGCGTATTAGAGAGACACTTGTAAAACCGATGTGTTGTGATTTAGCTCGTTTCGGTCTAAAACAGCTTGTTTCGTTGTATTAAGCACGAATACATGCTTTTCGCGCAGTTATAAGAGAAAAAGTTTTGACGCCTATCAGAGGAACACTTGTAAAACCGATGTGTTGTGATTTAGCTCGTTTCGGTCTAAAACAGCTTGTTTCGTTGTATAAGCAAGAATACATGCTTTTCGCGCAGTTATAAGAGAAAAAGATTTGACGCGTATCAGAGGAACGCTTGTAAAACCGATGTGTTGTGATTTAGCTCGTTTCGGTCTAAAACAGCTTGTTTCGCTGTATTAAGCAAGAATACGTGCTCTTCGCGCAGTTATAAGAGAAAAAGTTTTGGCGCGTGTCACAGAGACACTTGTAAAACCGATGTGTTCAGATATAGCTCGTTTCGGTCTAAAACAGCTTGTTTCGTTGTATTAAGCACGAATACATGCTTTTCGCGCAGTTATAAGCGAAAAAGTTTTGACGAGTATCACGTGGATACTTGTAAAACCGATGTGTTCAGATATAGCTCGTTTTGGTATAAAACAGCTTGTTTCGTTGTTTTAAGCACGAATACATGCTTTTCGCCCAGTTATAGAAGAAAAAGTTTTGACGCTTATTAGAGGGACACTTGTAAAACTGATGTTTTCAGATTTAGCTCATCACGGTCTAAAACAGCTTGTTTCGTTGTATTAAGCAAGAATACATGCTTTTCGCGCAGTTATAAGAGAAAAAGTTTTGACGCGTATCAGAGGAACACTTGTAAAACCGATGTGTTCAGATTTACCTCGTTTCGGACTAAAA
This sequence comes from Amblyomma americanum, assembly GCA_030143305.2. Classification (NCBI taxonomy): domain Eukaryota; kingdom Metazoa; phylum Arthropoda; class Arachnida; order Ixodida; family Ixodidae; genus Amblyomma; species Amblyomma americanum. Next base: position 140,578 of record JARKHS020001167.1, on the reverse strand, counting down.
CAGCTTGTTTCATTGTATTAAGCACGAATACATGCCTTTCGCGCAGTTATAAGAGAAAACGATTTGACGCGTATCACATGGACACTTGTAAAACCGATATGTTCAGATCTAGCTCGTTTTGGTCTAAAACAGCTTGTTTCGTTGTATTAAGCACGAATACATGCTTTTCGCGCAGTTATAAGACAAAAAGTTTTGAAGCGTATCAGAGGAATACTGTAATACCGATGTGTTGTGATTTAGCTCGTTTCGGTCTAAAACAGCTTGTTTCGCTGTATTAAGCAAGAATACATGCTTATCGCGCAGTTATAAGAGAAAAAGTTTTGACGCTTGTCACAGGGACACTTGTAAAACCGATGTGTTCAAATCTACCTCGTTTCGGTCTAGAACAGCTTGTTTCGTTGAATTAAGCACGAATACATGCTTTTCGCGCGTTTATAAGAGAAAAAGTTTTGACGCGTGTCACAGGGACACTTGTAAAACCGATGTGTTCAAATTTAGCTCGTTTCGGTCTAAAACAGCTTGTTTTGTTGTATTAAGCAAGAATACATGCTTTTCGCGCTCTTATAAGAGAAAAAGTTTTCACGCGTATTAGAGAAACACTTAAAACCGATGCGTTTTGATTTAGCTCGTTTCGGTCTAAAACAGCTTGTTTCGTTGTATTAAGCACTACTACATGCTTTTCGCGCAGTTATAAGAGAAAAAGTTTTGACGCGTATCACATGGGCACTTGTAAAACCGATGTGTTCAGATCTAGCTCGTTTTGGTCTAAAACAGCTTGTTTCGTTGTATTAAGCACGAATACGTGCTTTTCGCGCAGTTATAAGAGAAAAAGTTTTGACGCGTATCAGAGGAAAACTTGTAAAACCGATGTGTTGTGATTTAGCTCGTTTCGTTCTAAAACAGCTTGTTTCGTTGTATATGCAAGAATACATGCTTTTCGCGCAGTTATAAGAGCAAAAGATTTGACGCGTATCAGAGGAACGCTTGTAAAACCGATGTGTTGTGATTTAGCTCGTTTCGGTCTAAAACAGCTTGTTTCGTTGTATTAAGCACGCATACAATCTTTTCGCGCAGTTATAAAGAAAAAGTTTTGACGCCTGTCACAAGGACACGTGTAAAACCGATGTGTTCAGATTTAACTCGTTTCGGTCTAAAACAGCTTGATTCGTTGTATTAAGCATGAATACGTGCTTTTCGCGCAGTTATAAGAGAAAAAGTTTTGACGCGTGTCACAGGGACACTTGTAAAACCGATGTGTTCAGATTTAGCTCATTTCAGTCTAAAACAGCTTGTTTCGTTGTATTAGGCACGAATACATGCTTTACGCGCAGTTACAGAAGAAAAAGTTTTGACGCGTATTAGAGAGACACTTGTAAAACCGATGTGTTGTGATTTAGCTCGTTTCGGTCTAAAACAGCTTGTTTCGTTGTATTAAGCACGAATACATGCTTTACGCGCAGTTATAGAAGAAAACGTTTTGACGCGTATTAGAGAGACACTTGTAAAACCGATGTGTTGTGATTTAGCTCGTTTCGGTCTAAAACAGCTTGTTTCGTTGTATTAAGCACGAATACATGCTTTTCGCGCAGTTATAAGAGAAAAAGTTTTGACGCCTATCAGAGGAACACTTGTAAAACCGATGTGTTGTGATTTAGCTCGTTTCGGTCTAAAACAGCTTGTTTCGTTGTATAAGCAAGAATACATGCTTTTCGCGCAGTTATAAGAGAAAAAGATTTGACGCGTATCAGAGGAACGCTTGTAAAACCGATGTGTTGTGATTTAGCTCGTTTCGGTCTAAAACAGCTTGTTTCGCTGTATTAAGCAAGAATACGTGCTCTTCGCGCAGTTATAGGAGAAAAAGTTTGGACGCGTATCAGAGGAACACTTGTAAAACCGATGTGTTGTGATTTAGCTCGTTTCGGTCTAAAACAGCTTGTTTCGTTGTATAAGCAAGAATACATGTTTTTCGCGCAGTTATAAGAGAAAAAGATTTGACGCGTATCAGAGGAACGCTTGTAAAACCGATGTGTTGTGATTTAGCTCGTTTCGGTTTAAAACAGCTTGTTTCGTTGTTTTAAGCACGAATACATGCTTTTCGCCCAGTTATAGAAGAAAAAGTTTTGACGCTTATTAGAGGGACACTTGTAAAACCGATGTTTTCAGATTTAGCTCATCACGGTCTAAAACAGCTTGTTTCGTTGTATTAAGCAAGAATACATGCTTTTCGCGCAGTTATAAGAGAAAAAGTTTTGACGCGTATCAGAGGAACACTTGTAAAACCGATGTGTTCAGATTTACCTCGTTTCGGACTAAAACAGCTTGTTGCATTGTATTAAGCACGAATACATGCCTTTCGCGCAGTTATAAGAGAAAACGATTTGACGCGTATCACATGGACACTTGTAAAACCGATATGTTCAGATCTAGCTCGTTTTGGTCTAAAACAGCTTGTTTCGTTGTATTAAGCACGAATACATGCTTTTCGCGCAGTTATAAGACAAAAAGTTTTGAAGCGTATCAGAGGAATACTGTAATACCGATGTGTTGTGATTTAGCTCGTTTCGGTCTAAAACAGCTTGTTTCGCTGTATTAAGCAAGAATACATGCTTATCGCGCAGTTATAAGAGAAAAAGTTTTGACGCTTGTCACAGGGACACTTGTAAAACGGATGTGTTCAAATCTACCTCGTTTCGGTCTAGAACAGCTTGTTTCGTTGAATTAAGCACGAATACATGCTTTTCGCGCGTTTATAAGAGAAAATGTTTTGACGCGTGTCACAGGGACACTTGTAAAACCGATGTGTTCAAATCTACCTCGTTTCGGTCTAAAACAGCTTGATTCGTTGTATTAAGCAAGAATACATGCTTATCGCGCAGTTAAAAGAGAAAAAGTTTTGACGCTTGTCACAGGGACACTTGTAAAACCGATGTGTTCAAATCTACCTCGTTTCGGTCTAGAACAGCTTGTTTCGTTGAATTAGGCACGAATACATGCTTTTCGCGCGTTTATAAGAGAAAAAGTTTTGACGCGTGTCACAGGGACACTTGTAAAACCGATGTGTTCAAATCTACCCCGTTTCGGTCTAGAACAGCTTGTTTCGTTGAATTAAGCACGAATACATGCTTTTCGCGCGTTTATAAGAGAAAAAGTTTTGACGCGTGTCACAGGGACACTTGTAAAACCGATGTGTTCAAATTTAGCTCGTTTCGGTCTAAAACAGCTTGTTTTGTTGTATTAAGCAAGAATACATGCTTTTCGCGCTGTTATAAGTGAAAAAGTTTTCACGCGTATTAGAGAAACACTTAAAACCGATGCTTTTGATTTAGCTCGTTTCGGTCTAAAACAGCTTGTTTCGTTGTATTAAGCACGACTACATGCTTTTCGCGCAGTTATAAGAGAAAAAGTTTTGACGCGTATCACATGGGCACTTGTAAAACCGATGTGTTCAGATCTAGCTCGTTTTGGTCTAAAACAGCTTGTTTCGTTGTATTAAGCACGAATACGTGCTTTTCGCGCAGTTATAAGAGAAAAATTTTTGACGCGTATCAGAGGAAAACTTGTAAAACCGATGTGTTGTGATTTAGCTCGTTTCGTTCTAAAACAGCTTGTTTCGTTGTATATGCAAGAATACATGCTTTTCGCGCAGTTATAAGAGCAAAAGATTTGACGCGTATCAGAGGAACGCTTGTAAAACCGATGTGTTGTGATTTAGCTCGTTTCGGTCTAAAACAGCTTGTTTCGTTGTATTAAGCACGCATACAATCTTTTCGCGCAGTTATAAAGAAAAAGTTTTGACGCCTGTCACAAGGACACGTGTAAAACCGATGTGTTCAGATTTAACTCGTTTCGGTCTAAAACAGCTTGATTCGTTGTATTAAGCATGAATACGTGCTTTTCGCGCAGTTATAAGAGAAAAAGTTTTGACGCGTGTCACAGGGACACTTGTAAAACCGATGTGTTCAGATTTAGCTCATTTCAGTCTAAAACAGCTTGTTTCGTTGTATTAGGCACGAATACATGCTTTACGCGCAGTTACAGAAGAAAAAGTTTTGACGCGTATTAGAGAGACACTTGTAAAACCGATGTGTTGTGATTTAGCTCGTTTCGGTCTAAAACAGCTTGTTTCGTTGTATTAAGCACGAATACATGCTTTTCGCGCAGTTATAAGAGAAAAAGTTTTGACGCGTATCAGAGGAACACTTGTAAAACCGATGTGTTGTGATTTAGCTCGTTTCGGTCTAAAACAGCTTGTTTCGCTGTATTAAGCAAGAATACATGCTTTTCGCGCAGTTATAAGAGAAAAAGTTTAGACGCGTATCAGAGGAACACTTGTAAAACCGATGTGTTCAGATTTAGCTCGTTTCGGTCTAAAACAGCTTGATTCGTTGTATTAAGCACGAATACATGCTTTTCGCGCAGTTATAAGAGAAAAAGTTTTGACGAGTATCACGTGGATACTTGTAAAACCGATGTGTTCAGATTTAGCTCGTTTCGGTATAAAACAGCTTGTTTCGTTGTATTAAGCACGAATACATGCTTTTCGCGCAGTTATAGAGAGAAAAAGTTTTGACGCGTATCAGAGGAGACACTTGTAAAACCGATGTGTTCAGATTTAGCTCGTTTCGGTCTAAAACAGCTTGTTTCGTTGTATTAAGCACGAATACATGCTTTTCGCGCAGTTATAAGAGAAAAAGTTTTGACGAGTATCACGTGGAACACTTGTAATACCGATGTGTTGTGATTTAGCTCGTTTCGGTCTAAAACAGCTTGTTTCGTTGTATTAGGCACGAATACATGCTTTTCGCGCAGTTATAAGAGAAAAAGTTTTGACGCGTATCAGAGGAACACTTGTAAAACCGATGTGTTGTGATTTAGCTCGTTTCGGTCTAAAACAGCTTGTTTCGTTGTATTAAGCAAGAATACATGCTTTTCGCGCAGTTATAAGAGAAAAAGTTTTGACGCGTATCAGAGGAACACTTGTAAAACCGATGTGTTGTGATTTAGCTCGTTTCGGTCTAAAACAGCTTGTTTCGTTGTATTAAGCAAGAATACATGCTTTTCGCGCAGTTATAAGAGAAAAAGATTTGACGCGTATCAGACGAACAGCTTGTAAAACCGATGTGTTGTGATTTAGCTCGTTTCGGTCTAAAACAGCTTGTTTCGCTGTATTAAGCAAGAATACATGCTTTTCGCGCAGTTATAAGAGAAAAAGTTTTGACGCGTATCAGAGGAACACTTGTAAAACCGATGTGTTGTGATTTAGCTCGTTTCGGTCTAAAACAGCTTGTTTCGTTGTATTAAGCACGAATACATGCTTTACGCGCAGTTATAGAAGAAAAAGTTTTGACGCGTATTAGAGAGACACTTGTAAAACCGATGTGTTGTGATTTAGCTCGTTTCGGTCTAAAACAGCTTGTTTCGTTGTATTAAGCACGAATACATGCTTTTCGCGCAGTTATAAGAGAAAAAGTTTTGACGCCTATCAGAGGAACACTTGTAAAACCGATGTGTTGTGATTTAGCTCGTTTCGGTCTAAAACAGCTGGTTTCGTTGTATAAGCAAGAATACATGCTTTTCGCGCAGTTATAAGAGAAAAAGATTTGACGCGTATCAGAGGAACGCTTGTAAAACCGATGTGTTGTGATTTAGCTCGTTTCGGTCTAAAACAGCTTGTTTCGCTGTATTAAGCAAGAATACGTGCTCTTCGCGCAGTTATAAGAGAAAAAGTTTTGGCGCGTGTCACAGGAGACACTTGTAAAACCGATGTGTTCAGATATAGCTCGTTTCGGTCTAAAACAGCTTGTTTCGTTGTATTAAGCACGAATACATGCTTTTCGCGCAGTTATAAGCGAAAAAGTTTTGACGAGTATCACGTGGATACTTGTAAAACCGATGTGTTCAGATATAGCTCGTTTTGGTATAAAACAGCTTGTTTCGTTGTTTTAAGCACGAATACATGCTTTTCGCCCAGTTATAGAAGAAAAAGTTTTGACGCGTATTAGAGGGACACTTGTAAAACCGATGTTTTCAGATTTAGCTCATCACGGTCTAAAACAGCTTGTTTCGTTGTATTAAGCAAGAATACATGCTTTTCGCGCAGTTATAAGAGAAAAAGTTTTGACGCGTATCAGAGGAACACTTGTAAAACCGATGTGTTCAGATTTACCTCGTTTCGGACTAAAACAGCTTGTTTCATTGTATTAAGCACGAATACATGCCTTTCGCGCAGTTATAAGAGAAAACGATTTGACGCGTATCACATGGACACTTGTAAAACCGATATGTTCAGATCTAGCTCGTTTTGGTCTAAAACAGCTTGTTTCGTTGTATTAAGCACGAATACATGCTTTTCGCGCAGTTATAAGACAAAAAGTTCTGAAGCGTACCAGAGGAATACTGTAATACCGATGTGTTGTGACTTAGCTCGTTTCGGTCTAAAACAGCTTGTTTCGCTGTATTAAGCAAGAATACGTGCTCTTCGCGCAGTTATAAGAGAAAAAGTTTTGGCGCGTGTCACAGAGGACACTTGTAAAACCGATGTGTTCAGATATAGCTCGTTTCGGTCTAAAACAGCTTGTTTCGTTGTATTAGGCACGAATACATGCTTTTCGCGCAGTTATAAGCGAAAAAGTTTTGACGCGTATCACGTGGACACTTGTAAAACCGATGTGTTCAGATATAGCTCGTTTCGGTCTAAAACAGCTTGTTTCGTTGTATTAAGCACGAATACATGCTTTTCGCGCCGTTATAGAAGAAAAAGTTTTGACGCTTATTAGAGGGACACTTGTAAAACCGATGTGTTTCAGATTTAGCTCGTTTCGGTCTAAAACAGCTTGTTTCGTTGTATTAAGCAAGAATACATGCTTTTCGCGCAGTTATAAGAGAAAAAGTTTTGACGCGTGTCACAGGGACACTTGTAAAACCGATGTGTTCAAATCTACCTCGTTTCGGTCTAAAACAGCTTGTTTCGTTGTATTAAGCACGAATACATGCTTTTCGCGCAGTTATAAGAGAAAAAGTTTTGACGAGTATCACGTGGACACTTGTAAAACCGATGTGTTCAGATTTAGCTCGTTTTGGTATAAAACAGCTTGTTTCGTTGTATTAAGCACGAATACATGCTTTTCGCGCAGTTATAGAGAGAAAAACTTTTGACGCGTATTAGAGAAACACTTAAAACCGATGCGTTTTGATTTAGCTCGTTTCGGTCTAAAACAGCTTGTTTCGTTGTATTAAGCACGACTACATGCTTTTCGCGCAGTTATAAGAGAAAAAGTTTTGACGCGTATCACAGGGACACTTGTAAAACCGATGTGTTCAGATCTAGCTCGTTTCGGTCAAAAACAGCTTGTTTCGTTGTATTAAGCACGAATACGTGCTTTTCGCGCAGTTATAAGAGAAAAAGTTTTGACGCGTATCAGAGGAAAACTTGTAAAACCGATGTGTTGTGATTTAGCTCGTTTCGTTCTAAAACAACTTGTTTCGTTGTATATGCAAGAATACATGCTTTTCGCGCAGTTATAAGAGAAAAAGTTTTGACGCGTATCAGAGGAACACTTGTAAAACCGATGTGTTGTGATTTAGCTCGTTTCGGTCTAAAACAGCTTGTTTCGTTGTATTAAGCAAGAATACATGCTTTTCGCGCAGTTATAAGAGAAAAAGTTTTGACGCGTATCAGAGGAACACTTGTAAAACCGATGTGTTGTGATTTAGCTCGTTTCGGTCTAAAACAGCTTGTTTCGCTGTATTAAGCAAGAATACGTGCTTTTCGCGCAGTTATAAGAGAAAAAGTTTTGACGCGTGTCACAGGAGACACTTGTAAAACCGATGTGTTGTGATTTAGCTCGTTTCGGTCTAAAACAGCTTGTTTCGTTGTATTAGGCACGAATACATGCTTTTCGCGCAGTTATAAGAGAAAAAGTTTTGACGCGTATCAGAGGAACACTTGTAAAACCGATGTGTTGTGATTTAGCTCGTTTCGGTCTAAAACAGCTTGTTTCGTTGTATTAAGCACGAATACATGCTTTTCGCGCAGTTATAAGAGAAAAAGTTTTGACGCGTATCACGTGGACACTTGTAAAACCGATGTGTTCAGATTTAGCTCGTTTCGGTCTAAAACAGCTTGTTTCGTTGTATTAAGCACGAATACATGCTTTTCGCGCAGTTATAGAGAAAAAGTTTTGACGCGTATCAGAGGGACACTTGTAAAACCGATGTGTTCAGATTTAGCTCGTTTCGGTCTAAAACAGCTTGTTTCGTTGTATTAAGCAAGAATACATGCTTTTCGCGCAGTTATAAGAGAAAAAGTTTTGACGCGTATCAGAGGAACACTTGTAAAACCGATGTGTTCAGATTTAGCTCGTTTCGGTCTAAAACAGCTTGTTTCGTTGTATTAAGCACGAATACATGCCTTTCGCGCAGTTATAAGAGAAAAAGTTTTGACGCGTATCACATGGACACTTGTAAAACCGATGTGTTCAGATCTAGCTCGTTTCGGTCTAAAACAGCTTGTTTCGTTGTATTAAGCACGAATACATGCTTTTCGCGCAGTTATAAGAGAAAAAGTTTTGACGCGTATCAGAGGAACACTTGTAATACCGATGTGTTGTGATTTAGCTCGTTTCGGTCTAAAACAGCTTGTTTCGCTGTATTAAGCAAGAATACATGCTTTTCGCGCAGTTATAAGAGAAAAAGTTTTGACGCGTATCAGAGGAACACTTGTAAAACCGATGTGTTGTGATCTAGCTCGTTTCGGTCTAAAACAGCTTGTTTCGTTGTATTAAGCACGAATACATGCTTTTCGCGCAGTTATAAGAGAAAAAGTTTTGACGCGTGTCACAGGGACACTTGTAAAACCGATGTGTTCAGATTTACCTCGTTTCGGTCTAGAACAGCTTGTTTCGTTGAATTAAGCACGAATACATGCTTTTCGCGCAGTTATAAGAGAAAAAGTTTTGACGCGTGTCACAGGGACACTTGTAAAACCGATGTGTTCAGATTTAGCTCGTTTCGGTCTAAAACAGCTTGTTTTGTTGTATTAAGCAAGAATACATGCTTTTCGCGCAGTTATAAGAGAAAAAGTTTTGACGCGTATTAGAGAAACACTTGAAAACCGATGCGTTTTGATTTAGCTCGTTTCGGTCTAAACCAGCTTGTTTCGTTGTATTAAGCACGACTACATGCTTTTCGCGCAGTTATAAGAGAAAAAGTTTTGACGCGTATCACATGGGACACTTGTAAAACCGATGTGTTCAGATCTAGCTCGTTTCGGTCTAAAACAGCTTGTTTCGTTGTATTAAGCACGAATACGTGCTTTTCGCGCAGTTATAAGAGAAAAAGTTTTGACGCGTATCAGAGGAAAACTTGTAAAACCGATGTGTTGTGATTTAGCTCGTTTCGTTCTAAAACAGCTTGTTTCGTTGTATATGCAAGAATACATGCTTTTCGCGCAGTTATAAGAGCAAAAGATTTGACGCGTATCAGAGGAACGCTTGTAAAACCGATGTGTTGTGATTTAGCTCGTTTCGGTCTAAAACAGCTTGTTTCGTTGTATTAAGCACGCATACAATCTTTTCGCGCAGTTATAAAGAAAAAGTTTTGACGCCTGTCACAAGGACACGTGTAAAACCGATGTGTTCAGATTTAACTCGTTTCGGTCTAAAACAGCTTGATTCGTTGTATTAAGCATGAATACGTGCTTTTCGCGCAGTTATAAGAGAAAAAGTTTTGACGCGTGTCACAGGGACACTTGTAAAACCGATGTGTTCAGATTTAGCTCATTTCAGTCTAAAACAGCTTGTTTCGTTGTATTAGGCACGAATACATGCTTTACGCGCAGTTACAGAAGAAAAAGTTTTGACGCGTATTAGAGAGACACTTGTAAAACCGATGTGTTGTGATTTAGCTCGTTTCGGTCTAAAACAGCTTGTTTCGTTGTATTAAGCACGAATACATGCTTTTCGCGCAGTTATAAGAGAAAAAGTTTTGACGCGTATCAGAGGAACACTTGTAAAACCGATGTGTTGTGATTTAGCTCGTTTCGGTCTAAAACAGCTTGTTTCGCTGTATTAAGCAAGAATACGTGCTCTTCGCGCAGTTATAAGAGAAAAAGTTTTGGCGCGTGTCACAGAGACACTTGTAAAACCGATGTGTTCAGATATAGCTCGTTTCGGTCTAAAACAGCTTGTTTCGTTGTATTAAGCACGAATACATGCTTTTCGCGCAGTTATAAGCGAAAAAGTTTTGACGAGTATCACGTGGATACTTGTAAAACCGATGTGTTCAGATATAGCTCGTTTTGGTATAAAACAGCTTGTTTCGTTGTTTTAAGCACGAATACATGCTTTTCGCCCAGTTATAGAAGAAAAAGTTTTGACGCTTATTAGAGGGACACTTGTAAAACCGATGTTTTCAGATTTAGCTCATCACGGTCTAAAACAGCTTGTTTCGTTGTATTAAGCAAGAATACATGCTTTTCGCGCAGTTATAAGAGAAAAAGTTTTGACGCGTATCACGAGGAACACTTGTAAAACCGATGTGTTCAGATTTAGCTCGTTTCGGTCTAAAACAGCTTGTTTCGTTGTATTAAGCACGAATACATGCTTTTCGCGCAGTTATAAGAGAAAAAGTTTTGACGCGTATCACATGGACACTTGTAAAACCGATGTGTTCAGATTTAGCTCGTTTTGGTCTAAAACAGCTTGTTTCGCTGTATTAAGCACGAATACATGCTTTTCGCGCAGTTATAAGAGAAAAAGTTTTGACGCTTATCAGAGGGACACTTGTAAAACCGATGTGTTGAGATTTAGCTCGTTTCGGTCTAAAACAGCTTGTTTCGTTGTATTAAGCACGAATACATGCTTTCGCGCAGTTATAAGAGAAAAAGTTTTGACGCGTATTCAGAGGGACACTTGTAAAACCGATGTGTTGTGATTTAGCTCGTTTCGGTCTAAAACAGCTTGTTTCGTTGTATTAAGCACGAATACATGCTTTTCGCGCAGTTATAAGAGAAAAAGTTTTGACGCGTGTCACAGGGACACTTGTAAAACCGATGTGTTCAGATTTAGCTCGTTTCGGTCTAAAACAGCTTGTTTCGTTGTATTAAGCACGAATACATGCTTTTCGCGCGGTTATAAGAGAAAAAGTTTTGACGCGTGTCACAGGGACACTTGTAAAACTGATGTGTTCAAATTTAGCTCGTTTCGGTCTAAAACAGCTTGTTTTGTTGTATTAAGCAAGAATACATGCTTTTCGCGCTGTTATAAGAGAAAAAGTTTTCACGCGTATTAGAGAAACACTTAAAACCGATGCGTTTTGATTTAGCTCGTTTCGGTCTAAAACAGCTTGTTTCGTTGTATTAAGCACGACTACATGCTTTTCGCGCAGTTATAAGAGAAAAAGTTTTGACGCGTATCAGAGGAAAACTTGTAAAACCGATGTGTTGTGATTTAGCTCGTTTCGTTCTAAAACAGCTTGTTTCGTTGTATATGCAAGAATACATGCTTTTCGCGCAGTTATAAGAGCAAAAGATTTGACGCGTATCAGAGGAACGCTTGTAAAACCGATGTGTTGTGATTTAGCTCGTTTCGGTCTAAAACAGCTTGTTTCGTTGTATTAAGCACGCATACAATCTTTTCGCGCAGTTATAAAGAAAAAGTTTTGACGCCTGTCACAAGGACACGTGTAAAACCGATGTGTTCAGATTTAACTCGTTTCGGTCTAAAACAGCTTGATTCGTTGTATTAAGCATGAATACGTGCTTTTCGCGCAGTTATAAGAGAAAAAGTTTTGACGCGTGTCACAGGGACACTTGTAAAACCGATGTGTTCAGATTTAGCTCATTTCAGTCTAAAACAGCTTGTTTCGTTGTATTAGGCACGAATACATGCTTTACGCGCAGTTACAGAAGAAAAAGTTTTGACGCGTATTAAAGAGACACTTGTAAAACCGATGTGTTGTGATTTAGGTCGTTTCGGTCTAAAACAGCTTGTTTCGTTGTATTAAGCACGAATACATGCTTTTCGCGCAGTTATAAGAGAAAAAGTTTTGACGCGTATCAGAGGAACACTTGTAAAACCGATGTGTTGTGATTTAGCTCGTTTCGGTCTAAAACAGCTTGTTTCGCTCTATTAAGCAAGAATACATGCTTTTCGGGCAGTTATAAGAGAAAAAGTTTAGACGCGTATCAGAGGAACACTTGTAAAACCGATGTGTTCAGATTTAGCTCGTTTCGGTCTAAAACAGCTTGATTCGTTGTATTAAGCACGAATACATGCTTTTCGCGCAGTTATAAGAGAAAAAGTTTTGACGAGTATCACGTGGATACTTGTAAAACCGATGTGTTCAGATTTAGCTCGTTTTGGTATAAAACAGCTTGTTTCGTTGTTTTAAGCACGAATACATGCTTTTCGCGCAGTTATAGAAGAAAAACTTTTGACGCGTATTAGAGAGACACTTGTAAAACCGATGTGTTCAGATTTACCTCGTTTCGGACTAAAACAGCTTGTTTCATTGTATTAAGCACGAATACATGCCTTTCGCGCAGTTATAAGTATCACATGGACACTTGTAAAACCGATGTGTTCAGATCTAGCTCGTTTTGGTCTAAAACAGCTTGTTTCGTTGTATTAAGCACGAATACATGCTTTTCGCGCAGTTATAAGACAAAAAGTTTTGAAGCGTATCAGAGGAATACTTGTAATACCGATGTGTTGTGATTTAGCTCGTTTCGGTCTAAAACAGAATACATGCTTATCGTGCAGTTATAAGAGAAAAAGTTTTGACGCTTGTCACAGGGACACTTGTAAAACCGATGTGTTCAAATCTACCTCGTTTCGGTCTAGAACAGCTTGTTTCGTTGGATTAAGCACGAATACATGCTTTTCGCGCGTTTATAGGAGAAAAAGTTTTGACGCGTGTCACAGGGACACTTTTAAAACCGATGTGTTCAGATTTAGCTCGTTTCGGTCTAAAACAGCTTGTTTTGTTGTATTAAGCAAGAATACATGCTTTTCGCGCTGTTATAAGAGAAAAAGTTTTCACGCGTATTAGAGAAACACTTAAAACCGATGTGTTTTGATTTAGCTCGTTTCGGTTTAAAACAACTTGTCTCGCTGTGTTAAGCAGGAATACATGCTTTTCGCGCAGTTATAAAAGAAAAAGTTTTAAAGGCATGTCACAGGGACACTTGTAAAACCGATGTGTTCAGATTTACCTCGTTTCGGTCTAAAACAGCTTGTTTCGTTGTATTAAGCACGAATACGTGCTTTTCGCGCAGTTATAAGAGAAAAAGTTTTGACGCCTATCAGAGGAAAACTTGTAAAACCGATGTGTTGTGATTTAGCTCGTTTCGGTCTAAAACAGCTTGTTTCGTTGTATTAAGCACGCATACAATCTTTTCGCGCAGTTATAAGAGAAAAAGTTTTGACGCGTGTCACAGGGACACTGGCGATGTGTTCAGATTTAGCTCATTTCAGTCTAAAACAGCTTGTTTCGTTGTATTAAGCACGAATACATGCTTTACGCGCAGTTACAAAAGAAAAAGTTTTGACGCGTATTAGAGAGACACTTGTAAAACCGATATGTTGTGATTTAGCTCGTTTCGGTCTAAAACAGCTTGATTCGTTGTATTAAGCATGAATACGTGCTTTTCGCGCAGGTATAAGAGAAAAAGTTTTGACGCGTATCAGAGGAAAACTTGTAAAACCGATGTGTTGTGATTTAGCTCGTTTCGTTCTAAAACAGCTTGTTTCGTTGTATATGCAAGAATACATGCTTTTCGCGCAGTTATAAGAGCAAACGATTTGACGCGTATCAGAGGAACGCTTGTAAAACCGATGTGTTGTGATTTAGCTCGTTTCGGTCTAAAACAGCTTGTTTCGTTGTATTAAGCACGCATACAATCTTTTCGCGCAGTTATAAGAGAAAAAGTTTTGACGCCTGTCACAAGGACACGTGTAAAACCGATGTGTTCAGATTTAACTCGTTTCGGTCTAAAACAGCTTGATTCGTTGTATTAAGCATGAATACGTGCTTTTCACGCAGTTATAAGAGAAAAAGTTTTGACGCGTGTCACAGGGACACTTGTAAAACCGATGTGTTCATATTTAGCTCATTTCAGTCTAAAACAGCTTGTTTCGTTGTATTAAGCACGAATACATGCTTTACGCGCAGTTACAGAAGAAAAAGTTTTGACGCGTATTAGAGAGACACTTGTAAAACCGATGTGTTGTGATTTAGCTCGTTTCGGTCTAAAACAGCTTGATTCGTTGTATTAAGCATGAATACGTGCTTTTCGCGCAGTTATAAAAGAAAAAGTTTTGACGCGTGTCACAGGGACACTTGTAAAACCGATGTGTTCAGATTTAGCTCATTTCAGTCTAAAACAGCTTGTTTCGTTGTATTAGGCACGAATACATGCTTTACGCGCAGTTACAGAAGAAAACGTTTTGACGCGTATTAGAGAGACACTTGTAAAACCGATGTGTTGTGATTTAGCTCGTTTCGGTCTAAAACAGCTTGTTTCGTTGTATTAAGCACGAATACATGCTTTTCGCGCAGTTATAAGAGAAAAAGTTTTGACGCGTATCAGAGGAACACTTGTAAAACCGATGTGTTGTGATTTAGCTCGTTTCGGTCTAAAACAGCTTGTTTCGCTCTATTAAGCAAGAATACATGCTTTTCGGGCAGTTATAAGAGAAAAAGTTTAGACGCGTATCAGAGGAACACTTGTAAAACCGATGTGTTCAGATGTAGCTCGTTTCGGTCTAAAACAGCTTGATTCGTTGTATTAAGCACGAATACATGCTTTTCGCGCAGTTATAAGAGAAAAAGTTTTGACGAGTATCACGTGGATACTTGTAAAACCGATGTGTTCAGATTTAGCTCGTTTTGGTATAAAACAGCTTGTTTCGTTGTTTTAAGCACGAATACATGCTTTTCGCGCAGTTATAGAAGAAAAACTTTTGACGCGTATTAGAGAGACACTTGTAAAACCGATGTGTTCAGATTTAGCTCATCTCGGTCTAAAACAGCTTGTTTCGTTGTATTAAGCAAGAATACATGCTTTTCGCGCAGTTTTAAGAGAAAAAGTTTTGACGAGTATCACGTGGATACTTGTAAAACCGATGTGTTCAGATTTAGCTCGTTTCAGTCTAAAACAGCATGTTTCGTTGTATTAAGCACGAATACATGCTTTTCGCGCAGTTATAAGAGAAAAAGTTTTGACGAGTATCACGTGGAACACTTGTAATACCGATGTGTTGTGATTTAGCAAGTTTCGGTCTAAAACAGCTTGTTTCGCTGTATTAAGCAAGAATACATGCTTTTCGCGCAGTTATAAGAGAAAAAGATTTGACGCTTGTCACAGGGACACTTGTAAAACCGATGTGTTCAGATTTAGCTCGTTTCGGTCTAAAACAACTTGTTTCGTTGTATTAAGCACGAATACATGCTTTACGCGCAGTTATAGAAGAAAAAGTTCTGACGCGTATTAGAGAGACACTTGTAAAACCGATGTGTTGTGATTTAGCTCGTTTCGGTCTAAAACAGCTTGTTTCGTTGTATTAAGCACGAATACATGCTTTACGCGCAGTTATAGAAGAAAAACTTTTGACGCGTATTAGAGAGACACTTGTAAAACCGATGTGTTGTGATTTAGCTCGTTTCGGTCTAAAACAGCTTGTTTCGTTGTATTAAGCACGAATACATGCTTTTCGCGCGGTTATAAGAGAAAAAGTTTTGACGCGTGTCACAGGGACACTTGTAAAACTGATGTGTTCAAATTTAGCTCGTTTCGGTCTAAAACAGCTTGTTTTGTTGTATTAAGCAAGAATACATGCTTTTCGCGCTGTTATAAGAGAAAAAGTTTTCACGCGTATTAGAGAAACACTTAAAACCGATGCGTTTTGATTTAGCTCGTTTCGGTCTAAAACAGCTTGTTTCGTTGTATTAAGCACGACTACATGCTTTTCGCGCAGTTATAAGAGAAAAAGTTTTGACGCGTATCAGAGGAAAACTTGTAAAACCGATGTGTTGTGATTTAGCTCGTTTCGTTCTAAAACAGCTTGTTTCGTTGTATATGCAAGAATACATGCTTTTCGCGCAGTTATAAGAGCAAAAGATTTGACGCGTATCAGAGGAACGCTTGTAAAACCGATGTGTTGTGATTTAGCTCGTTTCGGTCTAAAACAGCTTGTTTCGTTGTATTAAGCACGCATACAATCTTTTCGCGCAGTTATAAAGAAAAAGTTTTGACGCCTGTCACAAGGACACGTGTAAAACCGATGTGTTCAGATTTAACTCGTTTCGGTCTAAAACAGCTTGATTCGTTGTATTAAGCATGAATACGTGCTTTTCGCGCAGTTATAAGAGAAAAAGTTTTGACGCGTGTCACAGGGACACTTGTAAAACCGATGTGTTCAGATTTAGCTCATTTCAGTCTAAAACAGCTTGTTTCGTTGTATTAGGCACGAATACATGCTTTACGCGCAGTTACAGAAGAAAAAGTTTTGACGCGTATTAAAGAGACACTTGTAAAACCGATGCGTTGTGATTTAGGTCGTTTCGGTCTAAAACAGCTTGTTTCGTTGTATTAAGCACGAATACATGCTTTTCGCGCAGTTATAAGAGAAAAAGTTTTGACGCGTATCAGAGGAACACTTGTAAAACCGATGTGTTGTGATTTAGCTCGTTTCGGTCTAAAACAGCTTGTTTCGCTCTATTAAGCAAGAATACATGCTTTTCGGGCAGTTATAAGAGAAAAAGTTTAGACGCGTATCAGAGGAACACTTGTAAAACCGATGTGTTCAGATTTAGCTCGTTTCGGTCTAAAACAGCTTGATTCGTTGTATTAAGCACGAATACATGCTGTTCGCGCAGTTATAAGAGAAAAAGTTTTGACGAGTATCACGTGGATACTTGTAAAACCGATGTGTTCAGATTTAGCTCGTTTTGGTATAAAACAGCTTGTTTCGTTGTTTTAAGCACGAATACATGCTTTTCGCGCAGTTATAGAAGAAAAACTTTTGACGCGTATTAGAGAGACACTTGTAAAACCGATGTGTTCAGATTTACCTCGTTTCGGACTAAAACCGCTTGTTTCATTGTATTAAGCACGAATACATGCCTTTCGCGCAGTTATAAGTATCACATGGACACTTGTAAAACCGATGTGTTCAGATCTAGCTCGTTTTGGTCTAAAACAGCTTGTTTCGTTGTATTAAGCACGAATACATGCTTTTCGCGCAGT
This sequence comes from Amblyomma americanum, assembly GCA_030143305.2. NCBI lineage: Eukaryota > Metazoa > Arthropoda > Arachnida > Ixodida > Ixodidae > Amblyomma > Amblyomma americanum. The sequence continues at coordinate 123,330 of JARKHS020001167.1, read as the reverse complement.
TATAAGACAAAAAGTTTTGAAGCGTATCAGAGGAATACTTGTAATACCGATGTGTTGTGATTTAGCTCGTTTCGGTCTAAAACAGAATACATGCTTATCGTGCAGTTATAAGAGAAAAAGTTTTGACGCTTGTCACAGGGACACTTGTAAAACCGATGTGTTCAAATCTACCTCGTTTCGGTCTAGAACAGCTTGTTTCGTTGGATTAAGCACGAATACATGCTTTTCGCGCGTTTATAGGAGAAAAAGTTTTGACGCGTGTCACAGGGACACTTTTAAAACCGATGTGTTCAGATTTAGCTCGTTTCGGTCTAAAACAGCTTGTTTTGTTGTATTAAGCAAGAATACATGCTTTTCGCGCTGTTATAAGAGAAAAAGTTTTCACGCGTATTAGAGAAACACTTAAAACCGATGTGTTTTGATTTAGCTCGTTTCGGTTTAAAACAACTTGTCTCGCTGTGTTAAGCAGGAATACATGCTTTTCGCGCAGTTATAAAAGAAAAAGTTTTAAAGGCATGTCACAGGGACACTTGTAAAACCGATGTGTTCAGATTTACCTCGTTTCGGTCTAAAACAGCTTGTTTCGTTGTATTAAGCACGAATACGTGCTTTTCGCGCAGTTATAAGAGAAAAAGTTTTGACGCCTATCAGAGGAAAACTTGTAAAACCGATGTGTTGTGATTTAGCTCGTTTCGGTCTAAAACAGCTTGTTTCGTTGTATTAAGCACGCATACAATCTTTTCGCGCAGTTATAAGAGAAAAAGTTTTGACGCGTGTCACAGGGACACTGGCGATGTGTTCAGATTTAGCTCATTTCAGTCTAAAACAGCTTGTTTCGTTGTATTAAGCACGAATACATGCTTTACGCGCAGTTACAAAAGAAAAAGTTTTGACGCGTATTAGAGAGACACTTGTAAAACCGATATGTTGTGATTTAGCTCGTTTCGGTCTAAAACAGCTTGATTCGTTGTATTAAGCATGAATACGTGCTTTTCGCGCAGGTATAAGAGAAAAAGTTTTGACGCGTATCAGAGGAAAACTTGTAAAACCGATGTGTTGTGATTTAGCTCGTTTCGTTCTAAAACAGCTTGTTTCGTTGTATATGCAAGAATACATGCTTTTCGCGCAGTTATAAGAGCAAACGATTTGACGCGTATCAGAGGAACGCTTGTAAAACCGATGTGTTGTGATTTAGCTCGTTTCGGTCTAAAACAGCTTGTTTCGTTGTATTAAGCACGCATACAATCTTTTCGCGCAGTTATAAGAGAAAAAGTTTTGACGCCTGTCACAAGGACACGTGTAAAACCGATGTGTTCAGATTTAACTCGTTTCGGTCTAAAACAGCTTGATTCGTTGTATTAAGCATGAATACGTGCTTTTCACGCAGTTATAAGAGAAAAAGTTTTGACGCGTGTCACAGGGACACTTGTAAAACCGATGTGTTCATATTTAGCTCATTTCAGTCTAAAACAGCTTGTTTCGTTGTATTAAGCACGAATACATGCTTTACGCGCAGTTACAGAAGAAAAAGTTTTGACGCGTATTAGAGAGACACTTGTAAAACCGATGTGTTGTGATTTAGCTCGTTTCGGTCTAAAACAGCTTGATTCGTTGTATTAAGCATGAATACGTGCTTTTCGCGCAGTTATAAAAGAAAAAGTTTTGACGCGTGTCACAGGGACACTTGTAAAACCGATGTGTTCAGATTTAGCTCATTTCAGTCTAAAACAGCTTGTTTCGTTGTATTAGGCACGAATACATGCTTTACGCGCAGTTACAGAAGAAAACGTTTTGACGCGTATTAGAGAGACACTTGTAAAACCGATGTGTTGTGATTTAGCTCGTTTCGGTCTAAAACAGCTTGTTTCGTTGTATTAAGCACGAATACATGCTTTTCGCGCAGTTATAAGAGAAAAAGTTTTGACGCGTATCAGAGGAACACTTGTAAAACCGATGTGTTGTGATTTAGCTCGTTTCGGTCTAAAACAGCTTGTTTCGCTCTATTAAGCAAGAATACATGCTTTTCGGGCAGTTATAAGAGAAAAAGTTTAGACGCGTATCAGAGGAACACTTGTAAAACCGATGTGTTCAGATGTAGCTCGTTTCGGTCTAAAACAGCTTGATTCGTTGTATTAAGCACGAATACATGCTTTTCGCGCAGTTATAAGAGAAAAAGTTTTGACGAGTATCACGTGGATACTTGTAAAACCGATGTGTTCAGATTTAGCTCGTTTTGGTATAAAACAGCTTGTTTCGTTGTTTTAAGCACGAATACATGCTTTTCGCGCAGTTATAGAAGAAAAACTTTTGACGCGTATTAGAGAGACACTTGTAAAACCGATGTGTTCAGATTTAGCTCATCTCGGTCTAAAACAGCTTGTTTCGTTGTATTAAGCAAGAATACATGCTTTTCGCGCAGTTTTAAGAGAAAAAGTTTTGACGAGTATCACGTGGATACTTGTAAAACCGATGTGTTCAGATTTAGCTCGTTTCAGTCTAAAACAGCATGTTTCGTTGTATTAAGCACGAATACATGCTTTTCGCGCAGTTATAAGAGAAAAAGTTTTGACGAGTATCACGTGGAACACTTGTAATACCGATGTGTTGTGATTTAGCAAGTTTCGGTCTAAAACAGCTTGTTTCGCTGTATTAAGCAAGAATACATGCTTTTCGCGCAGTTATAAGAGAAAAAGATTTGACGCTTGTCACAGGGACACTTGTAAAACCGATGTGTTCAGATTTAGCTCGTTTCGGTCTAAAACAACTTGTTTCGTTGTATTAAGCACGAATACATGCTTTACGCGCAGTTATAGAAGAAAAAGTTCTGACGCGTATTAGAGAGACACTTGTAAAACCGATGTGTTGTGATTTAGCTCGTTTCGGTCTAAAACAGCTTGTTTCGTTGTATTAAGCACGAATACATGCTTTACGCGCAGTTATAGAAGAAAAACTTTTGACGCGTATTAGAGAGACACTTGTAAAACCGATGTGTTGTGATTTAGCTCGTTTCGGTCTAAAACAGCTTGTTTCGTTGTATTAAGCACGAATACATGCTTTTCGCGCGGTTATAAGAGAAAAAGTTTTGACGCGTGTCACAGGGACACTTGTAAAACTGATGTGTTCAAATTTAGCTCGTTTCGGTCTAAAACAGCTTGTTTTGTTGTATTAAGCAAGAATACATGCTTTTCGCGCTGTTATAAGAGAAAAAGTTTTCACGCGTATTAGAGAAACACTTAAAACCGATGCGTTTTGATTTAGCTCGTTTCGGTCTAAAACAGCTTGTTTCGTTGTATTAAGCACGACTACATGCTTTTCGCGCAGTTATAAGAGAAAAAGTTTTGACGCGTATCAGAGGAAAACTTGTAAAACCGATGTGTTGTGATTTAGCTCGTTTCGTTCTAAAACAGCTTGTTTCGTTGTATATGCAAGAATACATGCTTTTCGCGCAGTTATAAGAGCAAAAGATTTGACGCGTATCAGAGGAACGCTTGTAAAACCGATGTGTTGTGATTTAGCTCGTTTCGGTCTAAAACAGCTTGTTTCGTTGTATTAAGCACGCATACAATCTTTTCGCGCAGTTATAAAGAAAAAGTTTTGACGCCTGTCACAAGGACACGTGTAAAACCGATGTGTTCAGATTTAACTCGTTTCGGTCTAAAACAGCTTGATTCGTTGTATTAAGCATGAATACGTGCTTTTCGCGCAGTTATAAGAGAAAAAGTTTTGACGCGTGTCACAGGGACACTTGTAAAACCGATGTGTTCAGATTTAGCTCATTTCAGTCTAAAACAGCTTGTTTCGTTGTATTAGGCACGAATACATGCTTTACGCGCAGTTACAGAAGAAAAAGTTTTGACGCGTATTAAAGAGACACTTGTAAAACCGATGCGTTGTGATTTAGGTCGTTTCGGTCTAAAACAGCTTGTTTCGTTGTATTAAGCACGAATACATGCTTTTCGCGCAGTTATAAGAGAAAAAGTTTTGACGCGTATCAGAGGAACACTTGTAAAACCGATGTGTTGTGATTTAGCTCGTTTCGGTCTAAAACAGCTTGTTTCGCTCTATTAAGCAAGAATACATGCTTTTCGGGCAGTTATAAGAGAAAAAGTTTAGACGCGTATCAGAGGAACACTTGTAAAACCGATGTGTTCAGATTTAGCTCGTTTCGGTCTAAAACAGCTTGATTCGTTGTATTAAGCACGAATACATGCTTTTCGCGCAGTTATAAGAGAAAAAGTTTTGACGAGTATCACGTGGATACTTGTAAAACCGATGTGTTCAGATTTAGCTCGTTTTGGTATAAAACAGCTTGTTTCGTTGTTTTAAGCACGAATACATGCTTTTCGCGCAGTTATAGAAGAAAAACTTTTGACGCGTATTAGAGAGACACTTGTAAAACCGATGTGTTCAGATTTACCTCGTTTCGGACTAAAACCGCTTGTTTCATTGTATTAAGCACGAATACATGCCTTTCGCGCAGTTATAAGTATCACATGGACACTTGTAAAACCGATGTGTTCAGATCTAGCTCGTTTTGGTCTAAAACAGCTTGTTTCGTTGTATTAAGCACGAATACATGCTTTTCGCGCAGTTATAAGACAAAAAGTTTTGAAGCGTATCAGAGGAATACTTGTAATACCGATGTGTTGTGATTTAGCTCGTTTCGGTCTAAAACAGAATACATGCTTATCGTGCAGTTATAAGAGAAAAAGTTTTGACGCTTGTCACAGGGACACTTGTAAAACCGATGTGTTCAAATCTACCTCGTTTCGGTCTAGAACAGCTTGTTTCGTTGGATTAAGCACGAATACATGCTTTTCGCGCGTTTATAGGAGAAAAAGTTTTGACGCGTGTCACAGGGACACTTTTAAAACCGATGTGTTCAGATTTAGCTCGTTTCGGTCTAAAACAGCTTGTTTTGTTGTATTAAGCAAGAATACATGCTTTTCGCGCTGTTATAAGAGAAAAAGTTTTCACGCGTATTAGAGAAACACTTAAAACCGATGTGTTTTGATTTAGCTCGTTTCGGTTTAAAACAACTTGTCTCGCTGTGTTAAGCAGGAATACATGCTTTTCGCGCAGTTATAAAAGAAAAAGTTTTAAAGGCATGTCACAGGGACACTTGTAAAACCGATGTGTTCAGATTTACCTCGTTTCGGTCTAAAACAGCTTGTTTCGTTGTATTAAGCACGAATACGTGCTTTTCGCGCAGTTATAAGAGAAAAAGTTTTGACGCCTATCAGAGGAAAACTTGTAAAACCGATGTGTTGTGATTTAGCTCGTTTCGGTCTAAAACAGCTTGTTTCGTTGTATTAAGCACGCATACAATCTTTTCGCGCAGTTATAAGAGAAAAAGTTTTGACGCGTGTCACAGGGACACTGGCGATGTGTTCAGATTTAGCTCATTTCAGTCTAAAACAGCTTGTTTCGTTGTATTAAGCACGAATACATGCTTTACGCGCAGTTACAAAAGAAAAAGTTTTGACGCGTATTAGAGAGACACTTGTAAAACCGATATGTTGTGATTTAGCTCGTTTCGGTCTAAAACAGCTTGATTCGTTGTATTAAGCATGAATACGTGCTTTTCGCGCAGGTATAAGAGAAAAAGTTTTGACGCGTATCAGAGGAAAACTTGTAAAACCGATGTGTTGTGATTTAGCTCGTTTCGTTCTAAAACAGCTTGTTTCGTTGTATATGCAAGAATACATGCTTTTCGCGCAGTTATAAGAGCAAACGATTTGACGCGTATCAGAGGAACGCTTGTAAAACCGATGTGTTGTGATTTAGCTCGTTTCGGTCTAAAACAGCTTGTTTCGTTGTATTAAGCACGCATACAATCTTTTCGCGCAGTTATAAGAGAAAAAGTTTTGACGCCTGTCACAAGGACACGTGTAAAACCGATGTGTTCAGATTTAACTCGTTTCGGTCTAAAACAGCTTGATTCGTTGTATTAAGCATGAATACGTGCTTTTCACGCAGTTATAAGAGAAAAAGTTTTGACGCGTGTCACAGGGACACTTGTAAAACCGATGTGTTCATATTTAGCTCATTTCAGTCTAAAACAGCTTGTTTCGTTGTATTAAGCACGAATACATGCTTTACGCGCAGTTACAGAAGAAAAAGTTTTGACGCGTATTAGAGAGACACTTGTAAAACCGATGTGTTGTGATTTAGCTCGTTTCGGTCTAAAACAGCTTGATTCGTTGTATTAAGCATGAATACGTGCTTTTCGCGCAGTTATAAAAGAAAAAGTTTTGACGCGTGTCACAGGGACACTTGTAAAACCGATGTGTTCAGATTTAGCTCATTTCAGTCTAAAACAGCTTGTTTCGTTGTATTAGGCACGAATACATGCTTTACGCGCAGTTACAGAAGAAAACGTTTTGACGCGTATTAGAGAGACACTTGTAAAACCGATGTGTTGTGATTTAGCTCGTTTCGGTCTAAAACAGCTTGTTTCGTTGTATTAAGCACGAATACATGCTTTTCGCGCAGTTATAAGAGAAAAAGTTTTGACGCGTATCAGAGGAACACTTGTAAAACCGATGTGTTGTGATTTAGCTCGTTTCGGTCTAAAACAGCTTGTTTCGCTCTATTAAGCAAGAATACATGCTTTTCGGGCAGTTATAAGAGAAAAAGTTTAGACGCGTATCAGAGGAACACTTGTAAAACCGATGTGTTCAGATGTAGCTCGTTTCGGTCTAAAACAGCTTGATTCGTTGTATTAAGCACGAATACATGCTTTTCGCGCAGTTATAAGAGAAAAAGTTTTGACGAGTATCACGTGGATACTTGTAAAACCGATGTGTTCAGATTTAGCTCGTTTTGGTATAAAACAGCTTGTTTCGTTGTTTTAAGCACGAATACATGCTTTTCGCGCAGTTATAGAAGAAAAACTTTTGACGCGTATTAGAGAGACACTTGTAAAACCGATGTGTTCAGATTTAGCTCATCTCGGTCTAAAACAGCTTGTTTCGTTGTATTAAGCAAGAATACATGCTTTTCGCGCAGTTTTAAGAGAAAAAGTTTTGACGAGTATCACGTGGATACTTGTAAAACCGATGTGTTCAGATTTAGCTCGTTTCAGTCTAAAACAGCATGTTTCGTTGTATTAAGCACGAATACATGCTTTTCGCGCAGTTATAAGAGAAAAAGTTTTGACGAGTATCACGTGGAACACTTGTAATACCGATGTGTTGTGATTTAGCTCGTTTCGGTCTAAAACAGCTTGTTTCGCTGTATTAAGCAAGAATACATGCTTTTCGCGCAGTTATAAGAGAAAAAGATTTGACGCTTGTCACAGGGACACTTGTAAAACCGATGTGTTCAGATTTAGCTCGTTTCGGTCTAAAACAACTTGTTTCGTTGTATTAAGCACGAATACATGCTTTACGCGCAGTTATAGAAGAAAAAGTTCTGACGCGTATTAGAGAGACACTTGTAAAACCGATGTGTTGTGATTTAGCTCGTTTCGGTCTAAAACAGCTTGTTTCGTTGTATTAAGCACGAATACATGCTTTACGCGCAGTTATAGAAGAAAAACTTTTGACGCGTATTAGAGAGACACTTGTAAAACCGATGTGTTGTGATTTAGCTCGTTTCGGTCTAAAACAGCTTGTTTCGTTGTATTAAGCACGAATACATGCTTTTCGCGCAGTTATAAGAGAAAAAGTTTTGACGCGTATCAGAGGGACACTTGTAAAACCGATGTGTTGAGATTTAGCTCGTTTCGGTCTAAAACAGCTTGTTTCGTTGTATTAAGCAAGAATACATGCTTTTCGCGCAGTTATAAGAGAAAAAGATTTGACGCGTATCAGAGGAACACTTGTAAAACCGATGTGTTGTGATTTAGCTCGTTTCGGTCTAAAACAGCTTGTTTCGCTGTATTAAGCAAGAATACGTGCTTTTCGCGCAGTTATAAGAGAAAAAGTTTTGACGCGTGTCACAGAGACACTTGTAAAACCGATGTGTTCAGATTTAGCTCGTTTCGGTCTAAAACAGCTTGTTTCGTTGTATTAAGCACGAATACATGCTTTTCGCGCAGTTATAAAGAAAAGTTTGACGCGTATCAGGGACACTTGTAAAACCGATGTGTTCAGATTTAGCTCGTTTCGGTCTAAAACAGCTTGTTTCGTTGTATTAAGCACGAATACATGCTTTTCGCGCAGTTATAAGAGAAAAAGTTTTGACGCGTATCAGAGGAACACTTGTAAAACCGATGTGTTGTGATTTAGCTCGTTTCGGTCTAAAACAGCTTGTTTCGCTGTATTAAGCAAGAATACATGCTTTTCGCGCAGTTATAAGAGAAAAAGTTTTGACGCGTGTCACAGGGACACTTGTAAAACCGATGTGTTCAGATTTAGCTCGTTTCGGTCTAAAACAGCTTGTTTCGTTGTATTAAGCACGAATACATGCTTTTCGCGCAGTTATAAGAGAAAAAGTTTTGACGCGTATCACAGGGACACTTGTAAAACCGATGTGTTCAGATTTAGCTCGTTTCGGTCTAAAACAGCTTGTTTCGTTGTATTAAGCAAGAATACATGCTTTTCGCGCAGTTATAAGAGAAAAAGTTTTGACGCGTATTAGAGAGAACACTTGTAAAACCGATGTGTTCTGATTTAGCTCGTTTCGGTTTAAAACAACTTGTTTCGCTGTATTAAGCAGGAATACATGCTTTTCGCGCAGTTATAAAAGAAAAAGTTTTGACGGCATGTCACAGGGACACTTGTAAAACCGATGTGTTCAGATTTAGCTCGTTTCGGTCTAAAACAGCTTGTTTCGTTGTATTAAGCACGAATACATGCTTTTCGCGCAGTTATAAGAGAAAAAGTTTTGACGCGTATCAGAGGAAAACTTGTAAAACCGATGTGTTGTGATTTAGCTCGTTTCGGTCTAAAACAGCTTGTTTCGTTGTATTAAGCACGGATACAATCTTTTCGCGCAGTTATAAGAGAAAAAGTTTTGACGCGTATCACATGGACACTTTTAAAACCGATGTGTTCAGATTTAGCTCGTTTCGGTCTAAAACAGCTTGTTTCGTTGTATTAAGCACGAATACATGCTTTTCGCGCAGTTAGAAGAGAAAAAGATTTGACGCGTATCAGAGGAACACTTGTAAAACCGATGTGTTGTGATTTAGCTCGTTTCGGTTTAAAACAACTTGTCTCGCTGTATTAAGCAGGAATACATGCTTTTCGCGCAGTTATAAAAGAAAAAGTTTTAAAGGCATGTCACAGGGACACTTGTAAAACCGATGTGTTCAGATTTACCTCGTTTCGGTCTAAAACAGCTTGTTTCGCTGTATTAAGCACGAATACGTGCTTTTCGCGCAGTTATAAGAGAAAAAGTTTTGACGCCTGTCACAGAGGACACGTGTAAAACCGATGTGTTCAGATTTAACTCGTTTCGGTCTAAAACAGCTTGATTCGTTGTATTGAGCATGAATACGTGCTTTTCGCGCAGTTATAAGAGAAAAAGTTTTGACGCGTGTCACAGGGATCCTTGCGATGTGTTCAGATTTAGCTCATTTCAGTCTAAAACAGCTTGTTTCGTTGTATTAAGCACGAATACATGCTTTACGCGCAGTTACAGAAGAAAAAGTTTTGACGCGTATTAGAGAGACTTGTAAAACCGATGTGTTGTGATTTAGCTCGTTTCGGTCTAAAACAGCTTGTTTCGTTGTATTAAGCACGAATACATGCTTTTCGCGCAGTTATAAGAGAAAAAGTTTTGACGCGTATCAGAGGAACACTTGTAAAACCGATGTGTTGTGATTTAGCTCGTTTCGGTCTAAAACAGCTTGTTTCGCTCTATTAAGCAAGAATACATGCTTTTCGGGCAGTTATAAGAGAAAAGGTTTAGACGCGTATCAGAGGAACACTTGTAAAACCGATGTGTTGTGATTTAGCTCGTTTCGGTCTAAAACAGCTTGTTTCGTTGTATTAAGCAAGAATACATGCTTTTCGGGCAGTTATAAGAGAAAAGGTTTAGACGCGTATCAGAGGAACACTTGTAAAACCGATGTGTTGTGATTTAGCTCGTTTCGGTCTAAAACAGCTTGTTTCGTTGTATTAAGCAAGAATACATGCTTTTCGCGCAGTTATAAGAGAAAAAGATTTGACGCGTATCAGAGGAACACTTGTAAAACCGATGTGTTGTGATTTAGCTCGTTTCGGTCTAAAACAGCTTGTTTCGCTGTATTAAGCAGGAATACATGCTTTTCGCGCAGTTATAAGAGAAAAAGTTTTGACGGCATGTCACAGGGACACTTGTAAAACCGATGTGTTCAGATTTAGCTCGTTTCGGTCTAAAACAGCTTGTTTCGTTGTATTAAGCACGAATACGTGCTTTTCGCGCAGTTATAAGAGAAAAAGTTTTGACGCGTGTCACAGGGACACTTGTAAAACCGATGTGTTCAGATTTAGCTCGTTTCGGTCTAAAACAGCTTGGTTCGTTGTATTAAGCACGAATACGTGCTTTTCGCGCAGTTATAAGAGAAAAAGTTTTGACGCGTGTCACAGGGACACTTGTAAAACCGATGTGTTCAGATTTAGCTCGTTTCGGTCTAAAACAGCTTGTTTCGTTGTATTAAGCACGAATACATGCTTTACGCGCAGTTACAGAGAGAAAAAGGTTTGACGCGTACTAGAGAGACACTTGTAAAACCGATGTGTTCAGATTTAGCACGTTTCGGTCTAAAACAGCTTGTTTCGTTGTGTTAAGCACGAATACCTGCTTTTCGCGCAGTTATAAGAGAAAAAGGTTTGACGAGTATCACGTGGGGACTTGTAAAACCGATGTGTTCAGATTTAGCTCGTTTCGGTCTAAAACAGCTTGTTTCGTTGTATTAAGCACGAATACATGCTTTTCGCGCAGTTATAAGAGAAAAAGTTTTGACGCGTATCAGAGGAACTCTTGTAAAACCGATGTGTTGTGATTTAGCTCGTTTCGGTCTAAAACAGCTTGTTTCGTTGTATTAAGCACGAATACATGCTTTACGCGCGGTTATAGAAGAAAAAGTTTTGACGCGTATTAGAGAGCACTTGTAAAACCGATGTGTTGTGATTTAGCTCGTTTCGGTCTAAAACAGCTTGTTTCGTTGTATTAAGCACGAATACATGCTTTTCGCGCAGTTATAAGAGAAAAAGTTTTGACGCGTATCAGAGGAACGCTTGTAAAACCGATGTGTTGTGATTTAGCTCGTTTCGGTCTAAAACAGCTTGTTTCGTTGTATTAAGCACGAATACATGCTTTTCGCGCAGTTATAAGAGAAAAAGTTTTGACGCGTATCACATGGACACTTGTAAAACCGATGTGTTCAGATTTAGCTCGTTTCGGTCTAAAACAGCTTGTTTCGTTGTATTAAGCAAGAATACATGCTTTTCGCGCAGTTATAAGAGAAAAAGATTTGACGCGTATCAGAGGAACGCTTGTAAAACCGATGTGTTGTGATTTAGCTCGTTTCGGTCTAAAACAGCTTGTTTCGTTGTATTAAGCACGAATACATGCTTTTCGCGCAGTTATAAGAGAAAAAGTTTTGACGCGTATCAGAGAGACACTTGTAAAACCGATGTGTTCAGATTTAGCTCGTTTCGGTCTAAAACAGCTTGTTTCGTTGTATTAAGCACGAATACATGCTTTTCGCGCAGTTATAAGAGAAAAAGTTTTGACGCGTATCAGAGGAACACTTGTAAAACCGATGTGTTGTGATTTAGCTCGTTTCGGTCTAAAACAGCTTGTCTCGCTGTATTAAGCAAGAATACATGCTTTTCGCGCAGTTATAAGAGAAAAAGTTTTAAAGCATGTCACAGGGACACTTGTAAAACCGATGTGTTCAGATTTACCTCGTTTCGGTCTAAAACAGCTTGTTTCGTTGTATTAAGCAAGAATACATGCTTTTCGCGCAGTTATAAGAGAAAAAGTTTTGACGCGTATCAGAGGACACTTGTAAAACCGATGTGTTCAGATTTAGCTCGTTTCGGTCTAAAACAGCTTGTTTCGTTGTATTAAGCAAGAATACGTGCTTTTCGCGCAGTTATAAGAGAAAAAGTTTTGACGCTTGTCACAGGGACACTTGTAAAACCGATGTGTTCAGATTTAGCTCGTTTCGGTCTAAAACAGCTTGTTTCGTTGTATTAAGCACGAATACATGCTTTACGCGCAGTTATAGAAGAAAAAGTTTTGACGCGTATCAGAGAGACACTTGTAAAACCGATGTGTTGTGATTTAGCTCGTTTCGGTCTAAAACAGCTTGATTCGTTGTATTAAGCACGAATACATGCTTTTCGCGCAGTTATAGAAGAAAAAGTTTTGACGCGTATTAGAGAGACACTTGTAAAACCGATGTGTTGTGATTTAGCTCGTTTCGGTCTAAAACAGCTTGTTTCGTTGTATTAAGCACGAATACATGCTTTTCGCGCAGTTATAAGAGAAAAAGTTTTGACGCGTATCACAGGGACACTTGTAAAACCGATGTGTTCAGATTTAGCTCGTTTCGGTCTAAAACAGCTTGTTTCGTTGTATTAAGCACGAATACATGCTTTTCGCGCAGTTATAAGAGAAAAAGTTTTGACGCGTATCACGTGGAACACTTGTAAAACCGATGTGTTGTGATTTAGCTCGTTTCGGTCTAAAACAGCTTGTTTCGCTGTATTAAGCAAGAATACATGCTTTTCGCGCAGTTATAGGAGAAAAAGTTTTGACGCGTGTCACAGGGACACTTGTAAAACCGATGTGTTCAGATTTAGCTCGTTTCGGTCTAAAACAACTTGTTTCGTTGTATTAAGCACGAATACATGCTTTTCGCGCAGTTATAAGAAGAAAAAGTTCTGACGCGTATCAGAGGGACACTTGTAAAACCGATGTGTTGTGATTTAGCTCGTTTCGGTCTAAAACAGCTTGTTTCGTTGTATTAAGCACGAATACATGCTTTTCGCGCAGTTATAAGAGAAAAAGTTTTGACGCGTATCACAGGAACACTTGTAAAACCGATGTGTTGTGATTTAGCTCGTTTCGGTCTAAAACAGCTTGTTTCGTTGTATTAAGCACGAATACATGCTTTTCGCGCAGTTATAAGAGAAAAAGTTTTGACGCGTATCAGCAGGACACTTGTAAAACCGATGTGTTGTGATTTAGCTCGTTTCGGTCTAAAACAGCTTGTTTCGTTGTATTAAGCACGAATACATGCTTTTCGCGCAGTTATAAGAGAAAAAGTTTTGACGCGTATCAGAGGAACACTTGTAAAACCGATGTGTTGTGATTTAGCTCGTTTCGGTCTAAAACAGCTTGTTTCGTTGTATTAAGCAAGAATACATGCTTTTCGCGCAGTTATAAGAGAAAAAAGTTTTGACGCGTATCAGAGGAACGCTTGTAAAACCGATGTGTTGTGATTTAGCTCGTTTCGGTCTAAAACAGCTTGTTTCGTTGTATTAAGCACGAATACATGCTTTTCGCGCAGTTATAAGAGAAAAAGTTTTGACGCGTGTCACAGGGACACGTGTAAAACCGATGTGTTCAGATTTAGCTCGTTTCGGTCTAAAACAGCTTGTTTCGTTGTATTAAGCACGAATACGTGCTTTTCGCGCAGTTATAAGAGAAAAAGTTTTGACGCGTGTCACAGGACACTTGTAAAACCGATGTGTTCAGATTTAGCTCGTTTCGGTCTAAAACAGCTTGTTTCGTTGTATTAAGCACGAATACATGCTTTACGCGCAGTTACAGAGAGAAAAAGGTTTGACGCGTATCAGAGAGACACTTGTAAAACCGATGTGTTCAGATTTAGCTCGTTTCGGTCTAAAACAGCTTGTTTCGTTGTGTTAAGCACGAATACATGCTTTTCGCGCAGTTATAAGAGAAAAAGTTTTGACGCGTATCACGTGGACACTTGTAAAACCGATGTGTTCAGATTTAGCTCGTTTCGGTCTAAAACAGCTTGTTTCGTTGTATTAAGCACGAATACATGCTTTTCGCGCAGTTATAAGAGAAAAAGTTTTGACGCGTATCACGAGGAACACTTGTAAAACCGATGTGTTGTGATTTAGCTCGTTTCGGTCTAAAACAGCTTGTTTCGCTGTATTAAGCAAGAATACATGCTTTTCGCGCAGTTATAAGAGAAAAAGTTTTGACGCATGTCACAGGGACACTTGTAAAACCGATGTGTTCAGATTTAGCTCGTTTCGGTCTAAAACAGCTTGTTTCGTTGTATTAAGCACGAATACATGCTTTTCGCGCAGTTATAAGAGAAAAAGTTTGACGCGTATCAGAGGACACTTGTAAAACCGATGTGTTGTGATTTAGCTCGTTTCGGTCTAAAACAGCTTGTTTCGTTGTATTAAGCACGAATACATGCTTTTCGCGCAGTTATAAGAGAAAAAGTTTTGACGCGTATCAGAGGAACACTTGTAAAACCGATGTGTTGTGATTTAGCTCGTTTCGGTCTAAAACAGCTTGTTTCGTTGTATTAAGCACGAATACATGCTTTACGCGCAGTTATAGAAGAAAAAGTTTTGACGCGTATCAGAGAGCACTTGTAAAACCGATGTGTTGTGATTTAGCTCGTTTCGGTCTAAAACAGCTTGTTTCGTTGTATTAAGCACGAATACATGCTTTTCGCGCAGTTATAAGAGAAAAAGTTTTGACGCGTATCAGAGGAACACTTGTAAAACCGATGTGTTGTGATTTAGCTCGTTTCGGTCTAAAACAGCTTGTTTCGTTGTATTAAGCACGAATACATGCTTTTCGCGCAGTTATAAGAGAAAAAGGTTTGACGCGTATCAGAGGAACACTTGTAAAACCGATGTGTTCAGATTTAGCTCGTTTCGGTCTAAAACAGCTTGTTTCGTTGTATTAAGCACGAATACATGCTTTTCGCGCAGTTATAAGAGAAAAAGTTTTGACGCGTATCACAGGGACACTTGTAAAACCGATGTGTTCAGATTTAGCTCGTTTCGGTCTAAAACAGCTTGTTTCGTTGTATTAAGCAAGAATACATGCTTTTCGCGCAGTTATAAGAGAAAAAGATTTGACGCGTATCAGAGGAACACTTGTAAAACCGATGTGTTGTGATTTAGCTCGTTTCGGTCTAAAACAGCTTGTTTCGTTGTATTAAGCAAGAATACATGCTTTTCGCGCTGTTATAAGAGAAAAAGTTTTGACGCGTATTAGAGAAACACTTGTAAAACCGATGTGTTGTGATTTAGCTCGTTTCGGTCTAAAACAGCTTGTTTCGTTGTATTAAGCACGAATACATGCTTTTCGCGCAGTTATAAGAGAAAAAGTTTTGACGCGTATCACATGGGCACTTGTAAAACCGATGTGTTCAGATTTAGCTCGTTTCGGTCTAAAACAGCTTGTTTCGTTGTATTAAGCACGAATACATGCTTTTCGCGCAGTTATAAGAGAAAAAGTTTTGACGCGTATCAGAGGAACACTTGTAAAACCGATGTGTTGTGATTTAGCTCGTTTCGGTCTAAAACAACTTGTTTCGTTGTATTAAGCAAGAATACATGCTTTTCGCGCAGTTATAAGAGAAAAAGATTTGACGCGTATCAGAGGAACGCTTGTAAAACCGATGTGTTGTGATTTAGCTCGTTTCGGTCTAAAACAGCTTGTTTCGTTGTATTAAGCACGAATACATGCTTTTCGCGCAGTTATAAGAGAAAAAGTTTTGACGCGTATCACAGGACACTTGTAAAACCGATGTGTTCAGATTTAGCTCGTTTCGGTCTAAAACAGCTTGTTTCGTTGTATTAAGCACGAATACATGCTTTTCGCGCAGTTATAAGAGAAAAAGATTTGATGCTTATCAGAGGAACACTTGTAAAACCGATGTGTTGTGATTTAGCTCGTTTCGGTCTAAAACAACTTGTCTCGCTGTATTAAGCAAGAATACAAGCTTTTCGCGCAGTTATAAAAGAAAAAGTTTTAAAGGCATGTCACAGGGACACTTGTAAAACCGATGTGTTCAGATTTACCTCGTTTCGGTCTAAAACAGCTTGTTTCGCTGTATTAAGCAAGAATACGTGCTTTTCGCGCAGTTATAAGAGAAAAAGTTTTGACGCCTGTCACAAGGACACGTGTAAAACCGATGTGTTCAGATTTAACTCGTTTCGGTCTAAAACAGCTTGATTCGTTGTATTAAGCATGAATACGTGCTTTTCGCGCAGTTATAAGAGAAAAAGTTTTGACGCTTGTCACAGGGACACTTGTAAAACCGATGTGTTCAGATTTAACTCATTTCAGTCTAAAATAGCTTGTTTCGTTGTATTAAGCACGAATACATGCTTTACGCGCAGTTACAGAAGAAAAAGTTTTGACGCGTATTAGAGAGACACTTGTAAAACCGATGTGTTGTGATTTAGCTCGTTTCGGTCTAAAACAGCTTGATTCGTTGTATTAAGCACGAATACGTGCTTTTCGCGCAGTTATAAAGAAAAAGTTTTGACGCGTATCAGAGGAAAACTTGTAAAACCGATGTGTTGTGATTTAGCTCGTTTCGTTCTAAAACAGCTTGTTTCGTTGTATATGCAAGAATACATGCTTTTCGCGCAGTTATAAGAGCAAAAGATTTGACGCGTATCAGAGGAACGCTTGTAAAACCGATGTGTTGTGATTTAGCTCGTTTCGGTCTAAAACAGCTTGTTTCGTTGTATTAAGCACGCATACAATGCTTTTCGCGCAGTTATAAGAGAAAAAGTTTTGACGCGTATCACATGGACACTTGTAAAACCGATGTGTTGTGATTTAGCTCATTTCGGTCTAAAACAGCTTGTTTCGCTGTATTAAGGAAGAATACATGCTTTTCGCGCAGTTATAGGAGAAAAAGGTTTGACGCGTGTCACAGGGACACGTGTAAAACCGATGTGTTCAGATTTAGCTCATCTCGGCCTAAAACAGCTTGTTTCGTTGTATTAAGCACGAATACATGCTTTTCGCGCAGTTATAAGAGAAAAAGTTTTGACGAGTATCACGTGGATACTTGTAAAACCGATGTGTTCATATTTAGCTCGTTTCGGTCTAAAACAGCTTGTTTCGTTGTATTAAGCACGAATACATGCTTTTCGCGCAGTTATAAGAGAAAACGTTTTGACGAGTATCACGTGGAACACTTGTAATACCGATGTGTTGTGATTTAGCTCGTTTCGGTCTAAAACAGCTTGTTTCGCTGTATTAAGCAAGAATACATGCTTTTCGCGCAGTTATAAGAGAAAAAGTTTTGACGCGTGTCACAGGGACACTTGTAAAACCGATGTGTTCAGATTTAGCTCGTTTCGGTTTAAAACAACTTGTTTCGTTGTATTAAGCACGAATACATGCTTTACGCGCAGTTATAGAAGAAAAAGTTCTGACGCGTATTAGAGAGGCACTTGTAAAACCGATGTGTTGTGATTTAGCTCGTTTCGGTCTAAAACAGCTTGTTTCGTTGTATTAAACACGAATACATGCTTTTCGCGCAGTTATAAGAGAAAAAGTTTTGACGCGTATCAGAGAAACACTTGTAAAACCGATGTGTTGTGATTTAGCTCGTTTCCGTCTAAAACAGCTTATTTCGTTGTATTAAGCACGAATACATGCTTTACGCGCGGTTATAGAAGAAAAAGTTTTGACGCGTATTAGACAGCACTTGTAAAACCGATGTGTTGTGATTTAGCTCGTTTCGGTCTAAAACAGCTTGTTTCGTTGTATTAAGCACGAATACATGCTTTTCGCGCAGTTATAAGAGAAAAAGTTTTGACGCGTATCAGAGGAACACTTGTAAAACCGATGTGTTGTGATTTAGCTCGTTTCGGTCTAAAACAGCTTGTTTCGTTGTATAAGCAAGAATACATGCTTTTCGCGCAGTTATAAGAGAAAAAGATTTGATGCGTATCAGGGAACACTTGTAAAACCTATGTGTTGTGATTTACCTCTTTTGGGTCTAAAACAGCTTGTTTCGTTGTATTAAGCACGAATACATGCTTTACGCGCAGTTATAGAAGAAAACGTTTTGACGCGTATTAGAGAGACACTTGTAAAACCGATGTGTTGTGATTTAGCTCGTTTCGGTCTAAAACAGCTTGTTTCGTTGTATTAAGCACGAATACATGCTTTTCGCGCAGTTATAAGAGAAAAAGTTTTGACGCGTATCAGAGAAACACTTGTAAAACCGATGTGTTGTGATTTAGCTCGTTTCGGTCTAAAACAGCTTGTTTCGTTGTATAAGCAAGAATACATGCTTTTCGCGCAGTTATAAGAGAAAAAGATTTGACGCGTATCAGAGGAACGCTTGTAAAACCGATGTGTTGTGATTTAGCTCGTTTCGGTCTAAAACAGCTTGTTTCGCTGTATTAAGCAAGAATACGTGCTCTTCGCGCAGTTATAAGAGAAAAAGTTTTGGAGCGTGTCAGAGACACTTGTAAAACCGATGTGTTCAGATATAGCTCGTTTCGGTCTAAAACAGCTTGTTTCGTTGTATTAAGCACGAATACATGCTTTTCGCGCAGTTATAAGCGAAAAAGTTTTGACGAGTATCACGTGGATACTTGTAAAACCGATGTGTTCAGATTTAGCTCGTTTCGGTTTAAAACAACTTGTTTCGTTGTATTAAGCACGAATTCATGCTTTACGCGCAGTTATAGAAGAAAAAGTTCTGACGCGTATTAGAGAGGCACTTGTAAAACCGATGTGTTGTGATTTAGCTCGTTTCGGTCTAAAACAGCTTGTTTCGTTGTATTAAGCACGAATACATGCTTTTCGCGCAGTTATAAGAGAAAAAGTTTTGACGCGTATCAGAGGAACACTTGTAAAACCGATGTGTTGTGATTTAGCTCGTTTCGGTCTAAAACAGCTTGTTTCGTTGTATTAAGCACGAATACATGCTTTTCGCGCGGTTATAGAGAGAAAAAGTTTTGACGCGTATTAGACAGCACTTGTAAAACCGATGTGCTGTGATTTAGCTCGTTTCGGTCTAAAACAGCTTGTTTCGTTGTATTAAGCACGAATACATGCTTTTCGCGCAGTTATAAGAGAAAAAGGTTTGACGCGTATCAGAGGAACGCTTGTAAAACCGATGTGTTGTGATTTAGCTCGTTTCGGTCTAAAACAGCTTGTTTCGTTGTATTAAGCACGCATACAAGCTTTTCGCGCAGTTATAAGAGAAAAAGTTTTGACGCGTATCACACGGACACTTGTAAAACCGATGTGTTCAGATCTAGCTCGTTTCGGTCTAAAACAGCTTGTTTCGTTGTATTAAGCACGAATACATGCTTTTCGCGCAGTTATAAGAGAAAAAGTTTTGACGCGTATCAGAGGAACACTTGTAAAACCGATGTGTTGTGATTTAGCTCGTTTCGGTCTAAAACAGCTTGTTTTTTGTATTAAGCAAGAATACATGCTTTTCGCGCTGTTATAAGAGAAAAAGTTTTCACGCGTATTAGAGAAACACTTGTAAAACCGATGTGTTGTGATTTAGCTCGTTTCGGTCTAAAACAGCTTGTTTCGTTGTATTAAGCACGAATACATGCTTTTCGCGCAGTTATAAGACGAAAAAGTTTTGACGCGTATCACATGGACACTTGTAAAACCGATGTGTTCAGATTTAGCTCGTTTCGGTCTAAAACAGCTTGTTTCGTTGTATTAAGCACGAATACATGCTTTTCGCGCAGTTATAAGAGAAAAAGATTTGACGCGTATCAGAGGAACACTTGTAAAACCGATGTGTTGTGATTTAGCTCGTTTCGGTCTAAAACAGCTTGTTTCGTTGTATTAAGCACGAATACATGCTTTACGCGCAGTTATAGAAGAAAAAGTTTTGACGCGTATTAGAGAGACACTTGTAAAACCGATGTGTTGTGATTTAGCTCGTTTCGGCCTAAAACAGCTTGTTTCGTTGTATTAAGCACGAATACATGCTTTTCGCGCAGTTATAAGAGAAAAAGTTTTGACGCGTATCAGAGGAACACTTGTAAAACCGATGTGTTGTGATTTAGCTCGTTTCGGTCTAAAACAGCTTGTTTCGTTGTATAAGCAAGAATACATGCTTTTCGCGCAGTTATAAGAGAAAAAGATTTGACGCGTATCAGAGGAACGCTTGTAAAACCGATGTGTTGTGATTTAGCTCGTTTCGGTCTAAAACAGCTTGTTTCGCTGTATTAAGCAAGAATACGTGCTTTTCGCGCAGTTATAAGAGAAAAAGTTTTGACGCGTATCACATGGACACTTTTAAAACCGATGTGTTCAGATTTAGCTCGTTTCGGTCTAAAACAGCTTGTTTCGTTGTATTAAGCACGAATACATGCTTTTCGCGCAGTTATAAGAGAAAAAGATTTGATGCGTATCAGAGGAACACTTGTAAAACCGATGTGTTGTGATTTAGCTCGTTTCGGTCTAAAACAACTTGTCTCGCTGTATTAAGCAGGAATACATGCTTTTCGCGCAGTTATAAGAGAAAAAGTTTTGACGCCTGTCACAAGGACACGTGTAAAACCGATGTGTTCAGATTTAACTCGTTTCGGTCTAAAACAGCTTGTTTCGTTGTATTAAGCACGAATACATGCTTTTCGCGCAGTTATAAGAGAAAACGATTTGACGCGTGTCACATGGACACTTGTAAAACCGATGTGTTCAGATCTAGCTCGTTTCGGTCTAAAACAGCTTGTTTCGTTGTATTAAGCACGAATACATGCTTTTCGCGCAGTTATAAGACGAAAAAGTTTTGACGCGTATCAGAGGACTACTTGTAAAACCGATGTGTTGTGATTTAGCTCGTTTCGGTCTAAAACAGCTTGTTTCGTTGTATTAAGCACGAATACATGCTTTCGCGCAGTTATAAAGAAAAAGTTTTGACGCTTGTCACAGGGACACTTGTAAAACCGATGTGTTCAGATCTAGCTCGTTTCGGTCTAAAACAGCTTGTTTCGTTGTATTAAGCACGAATACATGCTTTTCGCGCAGTTATAAGAGAAAAAGTTTTGACGCGTATCACATGGACACTTGTAAAACCGATGTGTTCAGATTTAGCTCGTTTCGGTCTAAAACAGCTTGTTTCGTTGTATTAAGCAAGAATACATGCTTTTCGCGCAGTTATAAGAGAAAAAGTTTTGACGCGTATCAGAGAGACACTTGTAAAACCGATGTGTTGTGATTTAGCTCGTTTCGGTCTAAAACAGCTTGTTTCGTTGTATTAAGCACGAATACATGCTTTTCGCGCAGTTATAAGAGAAAAAGTTTTGACGCGTATCACAGGGACACTTGTAAAACCGATGTGTTCGGATTTAGCTCGTTTCGGTCTAAAACAGCTTGTTTCGTTGTATTAAGCACGAATACATGCTTTTCGCGCAGTTATAAGAGAAAAAGTTTTGACGCGTATCACGAGGAAAACTTGTAAAACCGATGTGTTGTGATTTAGCTCGTTTCGGTCTAAAACAGCTTGTTTCGTTGTATTAAGCAAGAATACATGCTTTTCGCGCAGTTATAAGAGCAAAAGATTTGACGCGTATCAGAGGAACGCTTGTAAAACCGATGTGTTGTGATTTAGCTCGTTTCGGTCTAAAACAGCTTGTTTCGTTGTATTAAGCACGCATACAATGCTTTTCGCGCAGTTATAAGAGAAAAAGTTTTGACGCGTATCACATGGACACTTGTAAAACCGATGTGTTCAGATTTAGCTCGTTTCGGTCTAAAACAGCTTGTTTCGTTGTATTAAGCACGAATACATGCTTTTCGCGCAGTTATAAGAGAAAACGATTTGACGCGTATCACGATGGACACTTGTAAAACCGATGTGTTGTGATTTAGCTCGTTTCGGTCTAAAACAGCTTGTTTCGCTGTATTAAGCACGAATACATGCTTTTCGCGCAGTTATAAGAGAAAAGGATTTGACGCGTATCAGAGGAACACTTGTAAAACCGATGTGTTGTGATTTAGCTCGTTTCGGTCTAAAACAACTTGTCTCGCTGTATTAAGCAGGAATACATGCTTTTCGCGCAGTTATAAGAGAAAAAGTTTTAAAGGCATGTCACAGGGACACTTGTAAAACCGATGTGTTCAGATTTACCTCGTTTCGGTCTAAAACAGCTTGTTTCGCTGTATTAAGCACGAATACGTGCTTTTCGCGCAGCTATAAGAGAAAAAGTTTTGACGCCTGTCATCAGAGGAACACGTGTAAAACCGATGTGTTGAGATTTAGCTCGTTTCGGTCTAAAACAGCTTGTTTCGTTGTATTAAGCACGAATACGTGCTTTTCGCGCAGTTATAAGAGAAAAAGTTTTGACGCGTGTCACAGGGACACTTGTAAAACCGATGTGTTGAGATTTAGCTCGTTTCGGTCTAAAACAGCTTGTTTCGTTGTATTAAGCACGAATACATGCTTTTCGCGCAGTTATAAGAGAAAAAGTTTTGACGCGTATCAGAGGACACTTGTAAAACCGATGTGTTGTGATTTAGCTCGTTTCGGTCTAAAACAGCTTGTTTCGTTGTATTAAGCACGAATACATGCTTTTCGCGCAGTTATAAGAGAAAAAGTTTTGACGCGTATCAGAGGACACTTGTAAAACCGATGTGTTGTGATTTAGCTCGTTTCGGTCTAAAACAGCTTGTTTCGTTGTATTAAGCACGAATACATGCTTTTCGCGCAGTTATAAGAGAAAAAGTTTTGACGCGTATCAGAGGAACACTTGTAAAACCGATGTGTTGTGATTTAGCTCGTTTCGGTCTAAAACAGCTTGTTTCGTTGTATTAAGCACGAATACATGCTTTTCGCGCAGTTATAAGAGAAAAAGTTTTGACGCGTATCAGAGGACACTTGTAAAACCGATGTGTTGTGATTTAGCTCGTTTCGGTCTAAAACAGCTTGTTTCGTTGTATTAAGCACGAATACATGCTTTTCGCGCAGTTATAAGAGAAAAAGTTTTGACGCGTATCAGAGGAACACTTGTAAAACCGATGTGTTGAGATTTAGCTCGTTTCGGTCTAAAACAGCTTGTTTCGTTGTATTAAGCACGAATACATGCTTTTCGCGCAGTTATAAGAGAAAAAGTTTTGACGCGTATCAGAGGAACACTTGTAAAACCGATGTGTTGTGATTTAGCTCGTTTCGGTCTAAAACAGCTTGTTTCGCTGTATTAAGCAAGAATACATGCTTTTCGCGCAGTTATAAGAGAAAAAGTTTTGACGCGTGTCACAGGGACACTTGTAAAACCGATGTGTTCAGATTTAGCTCGTTTCGGTCTAAAACAGCTTGTTTCGTTGTATTAAGCACGAATACATGCTTTTCGCGCAGTTATAGAAGAAAAAGTTTTGACGCGTATTAGAGAGACACTTGTAAAACCGATGTGTTCAGATTTAGCTCGTTTCGGTCTAAAACAGCTTGTTTCGTTGTATTAAGCAAGAATACATGCTTTTCGCGCAGTTATAAGAGAAAAAGTTTTGACGCGTATCACGGGACACTTGTAAAACCGATGTGTTGAGATTTAGCTCGTTTCGGTCTAAAACAGCTTGTTTCGTTGTATTAAGCACGAATACATGCTTTTCGCGCAGTTATAAGAGAAAAAGTTTTGACGCGTATCACATGGGCACTTGTAAAACCGATGTGTTCAGATCTAGCTCGTTTCGGTCTAAAACAGCTTGTTTCGTTGTATTAAGCACGAATACGTGCTTTTCGCGCAGTTATAAGAGAAAAAGTTTTGACGCGTATCAGAGGAAAACTTGTAAAACCGATGTGTTGTGATTTAGCTCGTTTCGTTCTAAAACAGCTTGTTTCCTTTTTTATATGCAAGAATACATGCTTTTCGCGCAGTTATAAGAGCAAAAGATTTGACGCGTATCAGAGGAACGCTTGTAAAACCGATGTGTTGTGATTTAGCTCGTTTCGGTCTAAAACAGCTTGTTTCGTTGTATTGAGCACGCATACAATCTTTTCGCGCAGTTATAAGAGAAAAAGTTTTGACGCGTATCACATGGACACTTGTAAAACCGATGTGTTCAGATTTAGCTCGTTTCGGTCTAAAACAGCTTGTTTCGTTGTATTAAGCACGAATACATGCTTTTCGCGCAGTTATAAGAGAAAAAGATTTGACGCGTATCAGAGGAACACTTGTAAAACCGATGTGTTGAGATTTAGCTCGTTTCGGTCTAAAACAACTTGTCTCGCTGTATTAAGCAAGAATACATGCTTTTCGCGCAGTTATAAGAGAAAAAGTTTTAGAGGCATGTCACAGGGACACTTGTAAAACCGATGTGTTCAGATTTACCTCGTTTCGGTCTAAAACAGCTTGTTTCGCTGTATTAAGCAAGAATACGTGCTTTTCGCGCAGTTATAAGAGAAAAAGTTTTGACGCCTGTCACAGAGGACACGTGTAAAACCGATGTGTTCAGATTTAGCTCGTTTCGGTCTAAAACAGCTTGATTCGTTGTATTAAGCAAGAATACGTGCTTTTCGCGCAGTTATAAGAGAAAAAGTTTTGACGCTTGTCACAGGGACACTTGCAAAACCGATGTGTTCAGATTTAACTCGTTTCAGTCTAAAACAGCTTGTTTCGTTGTATTAAGCACGAATACATGCTTTACGCGCAGTTACAGAAGAAAAAGTTTTGACGCGTATTAGAGAGACACTTGTAAAACCGATGTGTTGTGATTTAGCTCGTTTCGGTCTAAAACAGCTTGATTCGTTGTATTAAGCATGAATACGTGCTTTTCGCGCAGTTATAAAAGAAAAAGTTTTGACGCGTATCAGAGGAAAACTTGTAAAACCGATGTGTTGTGATTTAGCTCGTTTCGTTCTAAAACAGCTTGTTTCGTTGTATATGCAAGAATACATGCTTTTCGCGCAGTTATAAGAGCAAAAGATTTGACGCGTATCAGAGGAACGCTTGTAAAACCGATGTGTTGTGATTTAGCTCGTTTCGGTCTAAAACAGCTTGTTTCGTTGTATTAAGCACGCATACAATCTTTTCGCGCAGTTATAAGAGAAAAAGTTTTGACGCGTATCACATGGACACTTGTAAAACCGATGTGTTGTGATTTAGCTCATTTCGGTCTAAAACAGCTTGTTTCGCTGTATTAAGGAAGAATACATGCTTTTCGCGCAGTTATAGGAGAAAAAGTTTTGACGCGTGTCACAGGGACACGTGTAAAACCGATGTGTTGAGATTAAGCTCGTTTCGGTCTAAAACAGCTTGTTTCGCTGTATTAAGCAAGAATACATGCTTTTCGCGCAGTTATAAGAAGAAAAACTTTTGACGCGTATTAGAGAGACACTTGTAAAACCGATGTGTTCAGATTTAGCTCATCTCGGTCTAAAACAGCTTGTTTCGTTGTATTAAGCACGAATACATGCTTTTCGCGCAGTTATAAGAGAAAAAGTTTTGACGAGTATCACGTGGATACTTGTAAAACCGATGTGTTCAGATTTAGCTCGTTTCGGTCTAAAACAGCTTGTTTCGTTGTATTAAGCACGAATACATGCTTTTCGCGCAGTTATAAGAGAAAACGTTTTGACGAGTATCACGTGGAACACTTGTAACACCGATGTGTTGTGATTTAGCTCGTTTCGGTCTAAAACAGCTTGTTTCGCTGTAATAAGCAAGAATACATGCTTTTCGCGCAGTTATAAGAGAAAAAGTTTTGACGCGTGTCACAGGGACACTTGTAAAACCGATGTGTTCAGATTTAGCTCGTTTCGGTTTAAAACAACTTGTTTCGTTGTATTAAGCACGAATACATGCTTTACGCGCAGTTATAGAAGAAAAAGTTCTGACGCGTATTAGAGAGACACTTGTAAAACCGATGTGTTGTGATTTAGCTCGTTTCGGTCTAAAACAGCTTGTTTCGTTGTATTAAGCACGAATACATGCTTTTCGCGCAGTTATAAGAGAAAAAGTTTTGACGCGTATCAGAGGAACACTTGTAAAACCGATGTGTTGTGATTTAGCTCGTTTCGGTCTAAAACAGCTTATTTCGTTGTATTAAGCACGAATACATGCTTTACGCGCGGTAATAGAAGAAAAAGTTTTGACGCGTATTAGACCACTTGTAAAACCGATGTGTTGTGATTTAGCTCGTTTCGGTCTAAAACAGCTTGTTTCGTTGTATTAAGCACGAATACATGCTTTTCGCGCAGTTATAAGAGAAAAAGTTTTGACGCGTATCAGAGGAACACTTGTAAAACCGATGTGTTGTGATTTAGCTCGTTTCGGTCTAAAACAGCTTGTTTCGTTGTATAAGCAAGACTACATGCTTTTCGCGCAGTTATAAGAGAAAAAGATTTGACGCGTATCAGAGGAACGCTTGTAAAACCGATGTGTTGTGATTTAGCTCGTTTCGGTCTAAAACAGCTTGTTTCGCTGTATTAAGCAAGAATACGTGCTTTTCGCGCAGTTATGAGAGAAAAAGTTTTGGCGCGTGTCACAGAGACACTTGTAAAACCGATGTGTTCAGATATAGCTCGTTTCGGTCTAAAACAGCTTGTTTCGTTGTATTAAGCACGAATACATGCTTTTCGCGCAGTTATAAGCGAAAAAGTTTTGACGAGTATCACGTGGATACTTGTAAAACCGATGTGTTCAGATATAGCTCGTTTGGTATAAAACAGCTTGTTTCGTTGTTTTAAGCACGAGATACATGCTTTTCGCCCAGTTATAGAAGAAAAAGTTTTGACGCGTATTAGAGGGACACTTGTAAAACCGATGTTGTCAGATTTAGCTCATCTCGGTCTAAAACAGCTTGTTTCGTTGTATTAAGCAAGAATACATGCTTTTCGCGCAGTTATAAGAGAAAAAGTTTTGGCGCGTGTCACAGAGACACTTGTAAAACCGATGTGTTCAGATATAGCTCGTTTCGGTCTAAACCAGCTTGTTTCGTTGTATTAAGCACGAATACATGCTTTTCGCGCAGTTATAAGCGAAAAAGTTTTGACGAGTATCACGTGGATACTTGTAAAACCGATGTGTTCAGATTTAGCTCGTTTCGGTTTAAAACAACTTGTTTCGTTGTATTAAGCACGAATTCATGCTTTACGCGCAGTTATAGAAGAAAAAGTTCTGACGCGTATTAGAGAGGCACTTGTAAAACCGATGTGTTGTGATTTAGCTCGTTTCGGTCTAAAACAGCTTGTTTCGTTGTATTAAGCACGAATACATGCTTTTCGCGCAGTTATAAGTGAAAACGTTTTGACGCGTATCAGAGGAACACTTGTAAAACCGATGTGTTGTGATTTAGCTCGCTTCGGTCTAAAACAGCTTGTTTCGTTGTATTAAGCACGAATACATGCTTTACGCGCGGTTATAGAAGAAAAAGTTTTGACGCGTATTAGACAGCACTTGTAAAACCGATGTGTTGTGATTTAGCTCGTTTCGGTCTAAAACAGCTTGTTTCGTTGTATTAAGCACGAATACATGCTTTTCGCGCAGTTATAAGAGAAAAAGTTTTGACGCGTATCAGAGGAACACTTGTAAAACCGATGTGTTGTGATTTAGCTCGTTTCGGTCTAAAACAGCTTGTTTCGTTGTATAAGCAAGAATTCATGCTCTTCGCGCAGTTATAAGAGAAAAAGGTTTGACGCGAATCAGAGGAACGCTTGTAAAACCGATGTGTTGTGATTTAGCTCGTTTCGGTCTAAAACAGCTTGTTTCGTTGTATTAAGCACGCATACAAACTTTTCGCGCACTTATAAGAGAAAAAGTTTTGACGCGTATCACATGGACACTTTTAAAACCGATGTGTTCAGATTTAGCTCGTTTCGGTCTAAAACAGCTTGTTTCGTTGTATTAAGCACGAATACATGCTTTTCGCGCAGTTATAAGAGAAAAAGATTTGATGCGTATCAGGGGAACACTTGTAAAACCGATGTGTTGTGATTTACCTCGTTTCGGTCTAAAACAGCTTGTTTCGTTGTATTAAGCACGAATACATGCTTTACGCGCAGTTATAGAAGAAAAAGTTTTGACGCGTATTAGAGAGACACTTGTAAAACCGATGTGTTGTGATTTAGCTCGTTTCGGTCTAAAACAGCTTGTTTCGTTGTATTAAGCACGAATACATGCTTTTCGCGCAGTTATAAGAGAAAAAGTTTTGACGCGTATCAGAGAAACACTTGTAAAACCGATGTGTTGTGATTTAGCTCGTTTCGGTCTAAAACAGCTTGTTTCGTTGTATAAGCAAGAATACATGCTTTTCGCGCAGTTATAAGAGAAAAAGATTTGACGCGTATCAGAGGAACGCTTGTAAAACCGATGTGTTGTGATTTAGCTCGTTTCGGTCTAAAACAGCTTGTTTCGCTGTATTAAGCAAGAATACGTGCTCTTCGCGCAGTTATAAGAGAAAAAGTTTTGGCGCGTGTCACAGAGACACTTGTAAAACCGATGTGTTCAGATATAGCTCGTTTCGGTCTAAAACAGCTTGTTTCGTTGTATTAAGCACGAATACATGCTTTTCGCGCAGTTATAAGCGAAAAAGTTTTGACGAGTATCACGTGGATACTTGTAAAACCGATGTGTTCAGATTTAGCTCGTTTCGGTTTAAAACAACTTGTTTCGTTGTATTAAGCACGAATTCATGCTTTACGCGCAGTTATAGAAGAAAAAGTTCTGACGCGTATTAGAGAGGCACTTGTAAAACCGATGTGTTGTGATTTAGCTCGTTTCGGTCTAAAACAGCTTGTTTCGTTGTATTAAGCACGAATACATGCTTTTCGCGCAGTTATAAGTGAAAACGTTTTGACGCGTATCAGAGGAACACTTGTAAAACCGATGTGTTGTGATTTAGCTCGCTTCGGTCTAAAACAGCTTGTTTCGTTGTATTAAGCACGAATACATGCTTTACGCGCGGTTATAGAAGAAAAAGTTTTGACGCGTATTAGACAGGCACTTGTAAAACCGATGTGTTGTGATTTAGCTCGTTTCGGTCTAAAACAGCTTGTTTCGTTGTATTAAGCACGAATACATGCTTTTCGCGCAGTTATAAGAGAAAAAGTTTTGACGCGTATCAGAGGAACACTTGTAAAACCGATGTGTTGTGATTTAGCTCGTTTCGGTCTAAAACAGCTTGTTTCGTTGTATAAGCAAGAATTCATGCTCTTCGCGCAGTTATAAGAGAAAAAGGTTTGACGCGAATCAGAGGAACGCTTGTAAAACCGATGTGTTGTGATTTAGCTCGTTTCGGTCTAAAACAGCTTGTTTCGTTGTATTAAGCACGCATACAAACTTTTCGCGCACTTATAAGAGAAAAAGTTTTGACGCGTATCACATGGACACTTTTAAAACCGATGTGTTCAGATTTAGCTCGTTTCGGTCTAAAACAGCTTGTTTCGTTGTATTAAGCACGAATACATGCTTTTCGCGCAGTTATAAGAGAAAAAGATTTGATGCGTATCAGGGGAACACTTGTAAAACCGATGTGTTGTGATTTACCTCGTTTCGGTCTAAAACAGCTTGTTTCGTTGTATTAAGCACGAATACATGCTTTACGCGCAGTTATAGAAGAAAAAGTTTTGACGCGTATTAGAGAGACACTTGTAAAACCGATGTGTTGTGATTTAGCTCGTTTCGGTCTAAAACAGCTTGTTTCGTTGTATTAAGCACGAATACATGCTTTTCGCGCAGTTATAAGAGAAAAAGTTTTGACGCGTATCAGAGAAACACTTGTAAAACCGATGTGTTGTGATTTAGCTCGTTTCGGTCTAAAACAGCTTGTTTCGTTGTATAAGCAAGAATACATGCTTTTCGCGCAGTTATAAGAGAAAAAGATTTGACGCGTATCAGAGGAATGCTTGTAAAACCGATGTGTTGTGATTTAGCTCGTTTCGGTCTAAAACAGCTTGTTTCGCTGTATTAAGCAAGAATACGTGCTCTTCGCGCAGTTATAAGAGAAAAAGTTTTGGCGCGTGTCACAGAGACACTTGTAAAACCGATGTGTTCAGATATAGCTCGTTTCGGTCTAAAACAGCTTGTTTCGTTGTATTAAGCACGAATACATGCTTTTCGCGCAGTTATAAGCGAAAAAGTTTTGACGAGTATCACGTGGATACTTGTAAAACCGATGTGTTCAGATTTAGCTCGTTTCGGTTTAAAACAACTTGTTTCGTTGTATTAAGCACGAATTCATGCTTTACGCGCAGTTATAGAAGAAAAAGTTCTGACGCGTATTAGAGAGGCACTTGTAAAACCGATGTGTTGTGATTTAGCTCGTTTCGGTCTAAAACAGCTTGTTTCGTTGTATTAAGCACGAATACATGCTTTTCGCGCAGTTATAAGTGAAAAAGTTTTGACGCGTATCAGAGGAACACTTGTAAAACCGATGTGTTGTGATTTAGCTCGTTTCGGTCTAAAACAGCTTGTTTCGTTGTATTAAGCACGAATACATGCTTTACGCGCGGTTATAGAAGAAAAAGTTTTGACGCGTATTAGACAGACACTTGTAAAACCGATGTGTTGTGATTTAGCTCGTTTCGGTCTAAAACAGCTTGTTTCGTTGTATTAAGCACGAATACATGCTTTTCGCGCAGTTATAAGAGAAAAAGTTTTGACGCGTATCAGAGGAACACTTGTAAAACCGATGTGTTGTGATTTAGCTCGTTTCGGTCTAAAACAGCTTGTTTCGTTGTATAAGCAAGAATACATGCTTTTCGCGCAGTTATAAGAGAAAAAGGTTTGACGCGTATCAGAGGAACGCTTGTAAAACCGATGTGTTGTGATTTACCTCGTTTCGGTCTAAAACAGCTTGTTTCGTTGTATTAAGCACGAATACATGCTTTTCGCGCAGTTATAAGAGAAAAAGTTTTGACGCGTATCACATGGACACTTGTAAAACCGATGTGTTCAGATTTAGCTCGTTTCGGTCTAAAACAGCTTGTTTCGTTGTATTAAGCACGAATACATGCTTTTCGCGCAGTTATAAGAGAAAAAGATTTGATGCGTATCAGAGGAACACTTGTAAAACCGATGTGTTGTGATTTAGCTCGTTTCGGTCTAAAACAACTTGTCTCGCTGTATTAAGCAAGAATACATGCTTTTCGCGCAGTTATAAGAGAAAAAGTTTTAAAGGCATGTCACAGGGACACTTGTAAAACCGATGTGTTCAGATTTACCTCGTTTCGGTCTAAAACAGCTTGTTTCGCTGTATTAAGCAAGAATACGTGCTTTTCGCGCAGTTATAAGAGAAAAAGTTTTGACGCGTGTCACAGGGACACGTGTAAAACCGATGTGTTCAGATTTAACTCGTTTCGGTCTAAAACAGCTTGATTCGTTGTATTAAGCATGAATACGTGCTTTTCGCGCAGTTATAAGAGAAAAAGTTTTGACGCTTGTCAGAGGGACACTTGTAAAACCGATGTGTTGAGATTTAACTCGTTTCAGTCTAAAATAGCTTGTTTCGTTGTATTAAGCACGAATACATGCTTTACGCGCAGTTATAAGAGAAAAAGTTTTGACGCGTATCAGAGGAACACTTGTAAAACCGATGTGTTGTGATTTAGCTCGTTTCGGTCTAAAACAGCTTGTTTCGCTGTATTAAGCACGAATACATGCTTTTCGCGCAGTTATAAGAGAAAAAGTTTTGACGCGTATCAGAGGAACACTTGTAAAACCGATGTGTTGTGATTTAGCTCGTTTCGGTCTAAAACAGCTTGTCTCGCTGTATTAAGCACGAATACATGCTTTTCGCGCAGTTATAAGAGAAAAAGTTTTAAAGGCATGTCACAGGGACACTTGTAAAACCGATGTGTTCAGATTTACCTCGTTTCGGTCTAAAACAGCTTGTTTCGCTGTATTAAGCAAGAATACGTGCTTTTCGCGCAGTTATAAGAGAAAAAGTTTGGACGCGTGTCACAAGGACACGTGTAAAACCGATGTGTTCAGATTTAACTCGTTTCGGTCTAAAACAGCTTGATTCGTTGTATTAAGCATGAATACGTGCTTTTCGCGCAGTTACAAGAGAAAAAGTTTTGACGCGTGTCACAGGGACACTTGTAAAACCGATGTGTTCAGATTTAGCTCGTTTCAGTCTAAAACAGCTTGTTTCGTTGTATTAAGCACGAATACATGCTTTACGCGCAGTTACAGAAGAAAAAGTTTTGACGCGTATTAGAGAGACACTTGTAAAACCGATGTGTTGTGATTTAGCTCGTTTCGGTCTAAAACAGCTTGTTTCGTTGTATATGCAAGAATACATGCTTTTCGCGCAGTTATAAGAGCAAAAGATTTGACGCGTATCAGAGGAACGCTTGTAAAACCGATGTGTTGTGATTTAGCTCGTTTCGGTCTAAAACAGCTTGTTTCGTTGTATTAAGCACGCATACAATCTTTTCGCGCAGTTATAAGAGAAAAAGTTTTGACGCGTATCACATGGACACTTGTAAAACCGATGTGTTGTGATTTAGCTCATTTCGGTCTAAAACAGCTTGTTTCGTTGTATTAAGGAAGAATACATGCTTTTCGCGCAGTTATAGGAGAAAAAGTTTTGACGCGTGTCACAGGGACACGTGTAAAACCGATGTGTTCAGATTTAGCTCGTTTCGGTCTAAAACAGCTTGATTCGTTGTATTAAGCACGAATACATGCTTTTCGCGCAGTTATAGAGAGAAAAAGTTTTGACGCGTATTCAGAGAGACACTTGTAAAACCGATGTGTTCAGATTTAGCTCGTTTCGGTCTAAAACAGCTTGTTTCGCTGTATTAAGCACGAATACATGCTTTTCGCGCAGTTATAAGAGAAAACGTTTTGACGAGTATCACGTGGAACACTTGTAACACCGATGTGTTGTGATTTAGCTCGTTTCGGTCTAAAACAGCTTGTTTCGCTGTATTAAGCAAGAATACATGCTTTTCGCGCAGTTATAAGAGAAAAAGTTTTGACGCGTGTCACAGGGACACTTGTAAAACCGATGTGTTCAGATTTAGCTCGTTTCGGTTTAAAACAACTTGTTTCGTTGTATTAAGCACGAATACATGCTTTACGCGCAGTTATAGAAGAAAAAGATCTGACGCGTATTAGAGAGGCACTTGTAAAACCGATGTGTTGTGATTTAGCTCGTTTCGGTCTAAAACAGCTTGTTTCGTTGTATTAAGCACGAATACATGCTTTTCGCGCAGTTATAAGAGAAAAAGTTTTGACGCGTATCAGAGGAACACTTGTAAAACCGATGTGTTGTGATTTAGCTCGTTTCGGTCTAAAACAGCTTGTTTCGTTGTATTAAGCACGAATACATGCTTTACGCGCGGTTATAGAAGAAAAAGTTTTGACGCGTATTAGACCACTTGTAAAACCGATGTGTTGTGATTTAGCTCGTTTCGGTCTAAAACAGCTTGTTTCGTTGTATTAAGCACGAATACATGCTTTTCGCGCAGTTATAAGAGAAAAAGTTTTGACGCGTATCAGAGGAACACTTGTAAAACCGATGTGTTGTGATTTAGCTCGTTTCGGTCTAAAACAGTTTGTTTCGTTGTATAAGCAAGACTACATGCTTTTCGCGCAGTTATAAGAGAAAAAGATTTGACGCGTATCAGAGGAACGCTTGTAAAACCGATGTGTTGTGATTTAGCTCGTTTCGGTCTAAAACAGCTTGTTTCGCTGTATTAAGCGAGAATACGTGCTTTTCGCGCAGTTATGAGAGAAAAAGTTTTGGCGCGTGTCACAGAGACACTTGTAAAACCGATGTGTTCAGATATAGCTCGTTTCGGTCTAAAACAGCTTGTTTCGTTGTATTAAGCACGAATACATGCTTTTCGCGCAGTTATAAGCGAAAAAGTTTTGACGAGTATCACGTGGATACTTGTAAAACCGATGTGTTCAGATATAGCTCGTTTGGTATAAAACAGCTTGTTTCGTTGTTTTAAGCACGAGAACATGCTTTTCGCCCAGTTATAGAAGAAAAAGTTTTGACGCTTATTAGAGGGACACTTGTAAAACCGATGTGTGTCAGATTTAGCTCATCTCGGTCTAAAACAGCTTGTTTCGTTGTATTAAGCAAGAATACATGCTTTTCGCGCAGTTATAAGAGAAAAAGTTTTGGCGCGTGTCACAGAGACACTTGTAAAACCGATGTGTTCAGATATAGCTAGTTTCGGTCTAAACCAGCTTGTTTCGTTGTATTAAGCACGAATACATGCTTTTCGCGCAGTTAAAAGCGAAAAAGTTTTGACGAGTATCACGTGGATACTTGTAAAACCGATGTGTTCAGATTTAGCTCGTTTCGGTTTAAAACAACTTGTTTCGTTGTATTAAGCACGAATTCATGCTTTACGCGCAGTTATAGAAGAAAAAGTTCTGACGCGTATTAGAGAGGCACTTGTAAAACCGATGTGTTGTGATTTAGCTCGTTTCGGTCTAAAACAGCTTGTTTCGTTGTATTAAGCACGAATACATGCTTTTCGCGCAGTTATAAGTGAAAAAGTTTTGACGCGTATCAGAGGAACACTTGTAAAACCGATGTGTTGTGATTTAGCTCGTTTCGGTCTAAAACAGCTTGTTTCGTTGTATTAAGCACGAATACATGCTTTACGCGCGGTTATAGAAGAAAAAGTTTTGACGCGTAGTAGACAGCACTTGTAAAACCGATGTGTTGTGATTTAGCTCGTTTCGGTCTAAAACAGCTTGTTTCGTTGTATTAAGCACGAATACATGCTTTTCGCGCAGTTATAAGAGAAAAAGTTTTGACGCGTATCAGAGGAACACTTGTAAAACCGATGTGTTGTGATTTAGCTCGTTTCGGTCTAAAACAGCTTGTTTCGTTGTATAAGCAAGAATTCATGCTTTTCGCGCAGTTATAAGAGAAAAAGGTTTGACGCGTATCAGAGGAACGCTTGTAAAACCGATGTGTTGTGATTTACCTCGTTTCTGTCTAAAACAGCTTGTTTCGTTGTATTAAGCACGCATACAAGCTTTTCGCGCAGTTATAAGAGAAAAAGTTTTGACGCGTATCACATGGACACTTTTAAAACCGATGTGTTCAGATTTAGCTCGTTTCGGTCTAAAACAGCTTGTTTCGTTGTATTAGGCACGAATACATGCTTTTCGCGCAGTTATAAGAGAAAAAGATTTGATGCGTATCAGGGGAACACTTGTAAAACCGATGTTTTGTGATTTACCTCGTTTCGGTCTAAAACAGCTTGTTTCGTTGTATTAAGCACGAATACATGCTTTACGCGCAGTTATAGAAGAAAAAGTTTTGACGCGTATTAGAGAGACACTTGTAAAACCGATGTGTTGTGATTTAGCTCGTTTCGGTCTAAAACAGCTTGTTTCGTTGTATTAAGCACGAATACATGTTTTCGCGCAGTTATAAGAGAAAAAGTTTTGACGCGTATCAGAGGAACACTTGTAAAACCGATGTGTTGTGATTTAGCTCGTTTCGTTCTAAAACAGCTTGTTTCGTTGTATATGCAAGAATACATGCTTTTCGCACAGTTATAAGAGCAAAAGATTTGACGCGTATCAGAGGAACGCTTGTAAAACCGATGTGTTGGGATTTAGCTCGTTTCGGTCTAAAACAGCTTGTTTCGTTGTAATAAGCACGCATACAATGCTTTTCGCGCAGTTATAAGAGAAAAAGTTTTGACGCCTGTCACAAGGACACGTGTAAAACCGATGTGTTCAGATTTAACTCGTTTCGGTCTAAAACAGCTTGATTCGTTGTATTAAGCATGAATGCGTGCTTTTCGCGCAGTTATAAGAGAAAAAGTTTTGACGCGTGTCACAGGGACACTTGTAAAACCGATGTGTTCAGATTTAGCTCATTTCAGTCTAAAACAGCTTGTTTCGTTGTATTAAGC
Organism: Amblyomma americanum; assembly: GCA_030143305.2. Lineage (NCBI taxonomy): Eukaryota > Metazoa > Arthropoda > Arachnida > Ixodida > Ixodidae > Amblyomma > Amblyomma americanum. Next base: position 87,596 of record JARKHS020001167.1, on the reverse strand, counting down.
ACGAATACATGCTTTACGCGCAGTTACAAAAGAAAAAGTTTTGACGCGTATTAGAGAGACACTTGTAAAACCGATGTGTTGTGATTTAGCTCGTTTCGGTCTAAAACAACTTGATTCGTTGTATTAAGCATGAATACGTGCTTTTCGCGCAGTTATAAAAGAAAAAGTTTTGACGCGTGTCACAGGGACACTTGTAAAACCGATGTGTTCAGATTTAGCTCATTTCAGTCTAAAACAGCTTGTTTCGTTGTATTAGGCACGAATACATGCTTTACGCGCAGTTACAGAAGAAAAAGTTTTGACGCGTATTAGAGAGACACTTGTAAAACCGATGTGTTGTGATTTAGCTCGTTTCGGTCTAAAACAGCTTGTTTCGTTGTATTAAGCACGAATACATGCTTTTCGCGCAGTTATAAGAGAAAAAGTTTTGACGAGTATCTCGTGGATACTTGTAAAACCGATGTGTTCAGATTTAGCTCGTTTTGGTATAAAACAGCTTGTTTCGTTGTTTTAAGCACGAATACATGCTTTTCGGGCAGTTATAGAAGAAAAACTTTTGACGCGTATAGAGAGACACTTGTAAAACCGATGTGTTCAGATTTAGCTCATCTCGGTCTAAAACAGCTTGATTCGTTGTATTAAGCACGAATACATGCTTTTCGCGCAGTTTTAGGAGAAAAAGTTTGACGAGTATCACGTGGATACTTGTAAATCCGATGTGTTCAGATTTAGCTCGTTTCGGTCTAAAACAGCTTGTTTCGTTGTATTAAGCACGAATACATGCTTTTCGTGCAGTTATAAGAGAAAAAGTTTTGACGAGTATCACGTGGAACACTTGTAATACCGATGTGTTGTGATTTAGCTCGTTTCGGTCTAAAACAGCTTGTTTCGCTGTATTAAGCAAGAATACATGCTTTTCGCGCAGTTATAGAAGAAAAAGTTCTGACGCGTATTAGAGAGACACTTGTAAAACCGATGTGTTGTGATTTAGCTCGTTTCGGTCTAAAACAGCTTGTTTCGTTGTATTAAGCACGAATACATGCTTTTCGCGCAGTTATAAGAGAAAAAGTTTTGACGCGTATCAGAGGAAAACTTGTAAAACCGATGTGTTGTGATTTAGCTCGTTTCGGTCTAAAACAGCTTGTTTCGTTGTATAAGCAAGAATACATGCTTTTCGCGCAGTTATAAGAGAAAAAGATTTGACGCGTATCAGAGGAACGCTTGTAAAACCGATGTGTTGTGATTTAGCTCGTTTCGGTCTAAAACAGCTTGTTTCGCTGTATTAAGCAAGAATACGTGCTTTTCGCGCAGTTATAAGAGAAAAAGTTTTGGCGCGTGTCACAGAGACACTTGTAAAACCGATGTGTTCAGATATAGGTCGTTTCGGTCTAAAACAGCTTGTCTCGCTGTATTAAGCAGGAATACATGCTTTTCGCGCAGTTATAAGAGAAAAAGTTTTAAAGGCATGTCACAGGGACACTTGTAAAATCGATGTGTTCAGATTTACCTCGTTTCGGACTAAAACAGCTTGTTTCATTGTATTAAGCACGAATACATGCCTTTCGCGCAGTTATAAGTATCACATGGACACTTGTAAAACCGATGTGTTCAGATCTAGCTCGTTTTGGTCTAAAACAGCTTGTTTCGTTGTATTAAGCACGAATACATGCTTTTCGCGCAGTTATAAGACAAAAAGTTTTGAAGCGTATCAGAGGAATACTTGTAATACCGATGTGTTGTGATTTAGCTCGTTTCGGTCTAAAACAGCTTGTTTCGCTGTATTAAGCAAGAATACATGCTTATCGCGCAGTTATAAGAGAAAAAGTTTTGACGCTTGTCACAGGGACACTTGTAAAACCGATGTGTTCAAATCTACCTCGTTTCGGTCTAGAACAGCTTGTTTCGTTGGATTAAGCACGAATACATGCTTTTCGCGCGTTTATAAGAGAAAAAGTTTTGACGCGTGTCACAGGGACACTTGTAAAACCGATGTGTTCAGATTTAGCTCGTTTCGGTCTAAAACAGCTTGTTTTGTTGTATTAAGCAAGAATACATGCTTTTCGCGCTGTTATAAGAGAAAAAGTTTTCACGCGTATTAGAGAAACACTTAAAACCGATGTGTTTTGATTTAGCTCGTTTCGGTCTAAAACAGCTTGTTTCGTTGTATTAGGCACGACTACATGCTTTTCGCGCAGTTATAAGAGAAAAAGTTTTGACGCGTATGACATGGGCACTTGTAAAACCGATGTGTTCAGATCTAGCTCGTTTTGATCTAAAACAGCTTGTTTCGTTGTATTAAGCACGAATACGTGCTTTTCGCGCAGTTATGAGAAAAAGTTTTGACGCGTATCAGAGGAAAACTTGTAAAACCGATGTGTTGTGATTTAGCTCGTTTCGTTCTAAAACAGCTTGTTTCGTTGTATATGCAAGAATACATGCTTTTCGCGCAGTTATAAGAGCAAAAGATTTGACGCGTATCAGAGGAACGCTTGTAAAACCGATGTGTTGTGATTTAGCTCGTTTCGGTCCAAAACAGCTTGTTTCGTTGTATTAAGCACGCATACAATCTTTTCGCGCAGTTATAAGAGAAAAAGTTTTGACGCCTGTCACAAGGACACGTCTAAAACCGATGTGTTCAGATTTAACTCGTTTCGGTCTAAAACTGCTTGATTCGTTGTATTAAGCATGAATACGTGCTTTTCGCGCAGTTATAAGAGAAAAAGTTTTGACGCGTGTCACAGGGACACTTGTAAAACCGATGTGTTCAGATTTACCTCATTTCAGTCTAAAACAGCTTGTTTCGTTGTATTAAGCACGAATACATGCTTTACGCGCAGTTACAGAAGAAAAAGTTTTGACGCGTATTAGAGAGACACTTGTAAAACCGATGTGTTGTGATTTAGCTCGTTTCGGTCTAAAACAGCTTGATTCGTTGTATTAAGCATGAATACGTGCTTTTCGCGCAGTTATAAAAGAAAAAGTTTTGACGCGTGTCACAGGGACACTTGTAAAACCGATGTGTTCAGATTTAGCTCATTTCAGTCTAAAACAGCTTGTTTCGCTGTATTAGGCACGAATACATGCTTTACGCGCAGTTACACAAGAAAAAGTTTTGACGCGTATTAGAGAGACACTTGTAAAACCGATGTGTTGTGATTTAGCTCGTTTCGGTCTAAAACAGCTTGTTTCGTTGTATTAAGCAAGAGTACATGCTTTTCGCGCAGTTATAAGAGAAAAAGATTTGACGCGTATCAGAGGAACACTTGTAAAACCGATGTGTTGCGATTTAGCTCGTTTCGGTCTAAAACAGCTTGTTTGGCTGTATTAAGCAAGAATACGTGCTTTTCGCGCAGTTATAAGAGAAAAAGTTTTGACGCGTGTCACAGGGACACGTGTAAAACCGATGTGTTCAGATTTAGCTCGTTTCGGTCTAAAACAGCTTGATTCGTTGTATTAAGCACGAATACATGCTTTTCGCGCAGTTATAAGAGAAAAAGTTTTGACGAGTATCACGTGGATACTTGTAAAACCGATGTGTTCAGATTTAGCTCGTTTTGGTATAAAACAGCTTGTTTCGTTGTATTAAGCAGGAATACATGCTTTTCGCGCAGTTATAGAAGAAAAACTTTTGACGCGTATTAGAGAGACACTTGTAAAACCGATGTGTTCAGATTTAGCTCGTTTCGGTCTAAAACAGCTTGTTTCGTTGTATTAAGCACGAATACATGCTTTTCGCGCAGTTATAAGAGAAAAAGTTTTGACGAGTATCACGTGGATACTTGTAAAACCGATGTGTTCAGATTTAGCTCGTTTCGGTCTAAAACAGCTTGTTTCGTTGTATTAAGCACGAATACATGCTTTTCGCGCAGTTATAAGAGAAAAAGTTTTGACGAGTATCACGTGGAACACTTGTAATACCGATGTGTTCAGATTTAGCTCGTTTCGGTCTAAAACAGCTTGTTTCGTTGTATTAAGCAAGAATACATGCTTTTCGCGCAGTTATAAGAGAAAAAGATTTGACGCGTATCAGGGACACTTGTAAAACCGATGTGTTCAGATTTAGCTCGTTTCGGTCTAAAACAACTTGTTTCGTTGTATTAAGCACGAATACATGCTTTACGCGCAGTTATAGAGAAAAAGTTTTGACGCGTATTAGAGAGACACTTGTAAAACCGATGTGTTGTGATTTAGCTCGTTTCGGTCTAAAACAGCTTGTTTCGTTGTATTAAGCACGAATACATGCTTTTCGCGCAGTTATAACAGAAAAAGTTTGGACGCGTATCAGAGGAACACTTGTAAAACCGATGTGTTGTGATTTAGCTCGTTTCGGTCTAAAACAGCTTGTTTCGTTGTATTAAGCACGAATACATGCTTTTCGCGCAGTTATAAGAGAAAAAGTTTTGACGCGTATCACGTGGAACACTTGTAAAACCGATGTGTTGTGATTTAGCTCGTTTCGGTCTAAAACAGCTTGTTTCGCTGTATTAAGCAAGAATACATGCTTTTCGCGCAGTTATAAGAGAAAAAGATTTGACGCGTGTCACAGGGACACTTGTAAAACCGATGTGTTCAGATTTAGCTCGTTTCGGTCTAAAACAGCTTGTTTCGTTGTATTAAGCACGAATACATGCTTTACGCGCAGTTATAGAAGAAAAAGTTTTGACGCGTATTAGAGAGACACTTGTAAAACCGATGTGTTGTGATTTAGCTCGTTTCGGTCTAAAACAGCTTGTTTCGTTGTATTAAGCACGAATACATGCTTTTCGCGCAGTTATAAGAGAAAAAGTATTGACGCGTATCAGAGGAACACTTGTAAAACCGATGTGTTGTGATTTAGCTCGTTTCGGTCTAAAACAGCTTGTTTCGTTGTATTAAGCACGAATACATGCTTTTCGCGCAGTTATAGAAGAAAAAGTTTTGACGCGTATTAGAGAGACACTTGTAAAACCGATGTGTTGTGATTTAGCTCGTTTCGGTCTAAAACAGCTTGTTTCGTTGTATTAAGCACGAATACATGCTTTTCGCGCAGTTATAAGAGAAAAAGTTTTGACGCGTATCAGAGGAACACTTGTAAAACCGATGTGTTGTGATTTAGCTCGTTTCGGTCTAAAACAGCTTGTTTCGTTGTATTAAGCAAGAATACATGCTTTTCGCGCAGTTATAAGAGAAAAAGTTTTGACGCGTATCAGAGGAACACTTGTAAAACCGATGTGTTGTGATTTAGCTCGTTTCGGTCTAAAACAGCTTGTTTCGTTGTATTAAGCAAGAATACATGCTTTTCGCGCAGTTATAAGAGCAAAAGATTTGACGCGTATCAGAGGAACGCTTGTAAAACCGATGTGTTGTGATTTAGCTCGTTTCGGTCTAAAACAGCTTGTTTCGTTGTATTAAGCACGCATACAATCTTTTCGCGCAGTTATAAGAGAAAAAGTTTTGACGCCTGTCACAAGGACACGTGTAAAACCGATGTGTTCAGATTTAACTCGTTTCGGTCTAAAACAGCTTGTTTCGTTGTATTAAGCACGAATACATGCTTTTCGCGCAGTTATAAGAGAAAAAGTTTTGACGCGTGTCACAGGGACACTTGTAAAACCGATGTGTTCAGATTTAGCTCGTTTCGGTCTAAAACAGCTTGTTTCGTTGTATTAAGCACGAATACATGCTTTTCGCGCAGTTATAAGAGAAAAAGTTTTGACGCGTATCAGAGGAACACTTGTAAAACCGATGTGTTGTGATTTAGCTCGTTTCGGTCTAAAACAGCTTGTTTCGCTGTATTAAGCAAGAATACATGCTTTTCGCGCAGTTATAAGAGAAAAAGATTTGACGCGTATCAGAGGAACACTTGTAAAACCGATGTGTTGTGATTTAGCTCGTTTCGGTCTAAAACAGCTTGTTTCGCTGCATTAAGCAAGAATACGTGCTTTTCGCGCAGTTATAAGAGAAAAAGTTTTGACGCGTGTCACAGGGACACGTGTAAAACCGATGTGTTCAGATTTAGCTCGTTTCGGTCTAAAACAGCTTGATTCGTTGTATTAAGCACGAATACATGCTTTTCGCGCAGTTATAAGAGAAAAAGTTTTGACGAGTATCACGTGGATACTTGTAAAACCGATGTGTTCAGATTTAGCTCGTTTTGGTATAAAACAGCTTGTTTCGTTGTTTAAGCACGAATACATGCTTTTCGCGCAGTTATAGAAGAAAAACTTTTGACGCGTATTAGAGAGACACTTGTAAAACCGATGTGTTCAGATTTAGCTCATCTCGGTCTAAAACAGCTTGTTTCGTTGTATTAAGCACGAATACATGCTTTTCGCGCAGTTATAAGAGAAAAAGTTTTGACGAGTATCACGAGGACACTTGTAAAACCGATGTGTTCAGGATTTAGCTCGTTTCGGTCTAAAACAGCTTGTTTCGTTGTATTAAGCACGAATACATGCTTTTCGCGCAGTTATAAGAGAAAAAGTTTTGACGAGTATCACGTGGAACACTTGTAATACCGATGTGTTGTGATTTAGCTCGTTTCGGTCTAAAACAGCTTGTTTCGCTGTATTAAGCAAGAATACATGCTTTTCGCGCAGTTATAAGAGAAAAAGATTTGACGCTTGTCACAGGGACACTTGTAAAACCGATGTTTTCAGATTTAGCTCGTTTCGGTCTAAAACAACTTGTTTCGTTGTATTAAGCACGAATACATGCTTTACGCGCAGTTATAGAAGAAAAAGTTCTGACGCGTATTAGAGAGACACTTGTAAAACCGATGTGTTGTGATTTAGCTCGTTTCGGTCTAAAACAGCTTGTTTCGTTGTATTAAGCACGAATACATGCTTTTCGCGCAGTTATAACAGAAAAAGTATTGACGCGTATCAGAGGAACACTTGTAAAACCGATGTGTTGTGATTTAGCTCGTTTCGGTCTAAAACAGCTTGTTTCGTTGTATTAAGCACGAATACATGCTTTACGCGCAGTTATAGAAGAAAAACTTTTGACGCGTATTAGAGAGACACTTGTAAAACCGATGTGTTGTGATTTAGCTCGTTTCGGTCTAAAACAGCTTGTTTCGTTGTATTAAGCACGAATACATGCTTTTCGCGCAGTTATAAGAGAAAAAGTTTTGACGCGTATCAGAGGAACACTTGTAAAACCGATGTGTTGTGATTTAGCTCGTTTCGGTCTAAAACAGCTTGTTTCGTTGTATAAGCAAGAATACATGCTTTTCGCGCAGTTATAAGAGAAAAAGATTTGACGCGTATCAGAGGAACGCTTGTAAAACCGATGTGTTGTGATTTAGCTCGTTTCGGTCTAAAACAGCTTGTTTCGCTGTATTAAGCAAGAATACGTGCTTTTCGCGCAGTTATAAGAGAAAAAGTTTTGGCGCGTGTCACAGAGACACTTGTAAAACCAATGTGTTCAGATATAGCTCGTTTCAGTCTAAAACAGCTTGTCTCGCTGTATTAAGCAGGAATACATGCTTTTCGCGCAGTTATAAGAGAAAAAGTTTTAAAGGCATGTCACAGGGACACTTGTAAAACCGATGTGTTCAGATTTACCTCGTTTCGGTCTAAAACAGCTTGTTTCGCTGTATCAAGCAAGAATAGGTGCTTTTCGCGCAGTTATAAGAGAAAAAGTTTTGACGCGTGTCACAGGGACAGGTGTAAAACCGATGTGTTCAGATTTAACTCGTTTCGGTCTAAAACAGCTTGATTCGTTGTATTAAGCAAGAATACGTGCTTTTCGCGCAGTTACAGAAGAAAAAGGTTTGACGCGTACTAGAGAGACACATGTAAAACCGATGTGTTCAGATTTAGCTCGTTTCGGTCTAAAACAGCTTGTTTCGTTGTATTAAGCACGAATACATGCTTTTCGCGCAGTTAAAAGAGCAAAAGTTTTGACGCGTATCGGACAGAGGAACACTTGTAAAACCGATGTGTTGTGATTTAGCTCGTTTCGGTCTAAAACAGCTTGTTTCGCTGTATTAAGGAAGAATACATGCTTTTCGCGCAGTTATAGGAGAAAAAGTTTTGACGCGTGTCAGAGGAACACTTGTAAAACCGATGTGGTGTGATTTAGCTCGTTTCGGTCTAAAACAGCTTGTCTCGCTGTATTAAGCAGGAACACATGCTTTTCGCGCAGTTATAAGAGAAAAAGTTTTAAAGGCATGTCACAGGGACACTTGTAAAACCGATGTGTTCAGATTTACCTCGTTTCGGTCTAAAACAGCTTGTTTCGCTGTATTAAGCAAGAATACGTGCTTTTCGCGCAGTTATAAGAGAAAAAGTTTTGACGCGTGTCACAGAGGACACGTGTAAAACCGATGTGTTCAGATTTAGCTCGTTTCGGTCTAAAACAGCTTGTTTCGTTGTATTAAGCAAGAATACATGCTTTTCGCGCAGTTATAAGAGAAAAAGTTTTGACGCGTATCACAGGGACACTTGTAAAACCGATGTGTTCAGATTTAGCTCGTTTCGGTCTAAAACAGCTTGTTTCGTTGTATTAAGCACGAATACATGCTTTTCGCGCAGTTATAAGAGAAAAAGTTTTGACGAGTATCACGAGGACACTTGTAAAACCGATGTGTTCAGATTTAGCTCGTTTCGGTCTAAAACAGCTTGTTTCGTTGTATTAAGCACGAATACATGCTTTTCGCGCAGTTATAAGAGAAAAAGTTTTGACGCGTATCAGAGAGACACTTGTAAAACCGATGTGTTCAGATTTAGCTCGTTTCGGTCTAAAACAGCTTGTTTCGTTGTATTAAGCACGAATACATGCTTTTCGCGCAGTTATAAGAGAAAAAGTTTTGACGAGTATCACGTGGACACTTGTAAAACCGATGTGTTCAGATTTAGCTCGTTTCGGTCTAAAACAGCTTGTTTCGTTGTATTAAGCACGAATACATGCTTTTCGCGCAGTTATAAGAGAAAAAGTTTTGACGCGTATCAGAGGAACACTTGTAAAACCGATGTGTTGTGATTTAGCTCGTTTCGGTCTAAAACAGCTTGTTTCGTTGTATTAAGCACGAATACATGCTTTTCGCGCAGTTATAAGAGAAAAAGTTTTGACGCGTATCAGAGGACACTTGTAAAACCGATGTGTTGTGATTTAGCTCGTTTCGGTCTAAAACAGCTTGTTTCGTTGTATTAAGCACGAATACATGCTTTTCGCGCAGTTATAAGAGAAAAAGTTTTGACGCGTATCAGAGGAACACTTGTAAAACCGATGTGTTGTGATTTAGCTCGTTTCGGTCTAAAACAGCTTGTTTCGTTGTATTAAGCAAGAATACATGCTTTTCGCGCAGTTATAAGAGAAAAAGATTTGACGCGTATCAGAGGAACGCTTGTAAAACCGATGTGTTGTGATTTAGCTCGTTTCGGTCTAAAACAGCTTGTTTCGTTGTATTAAGCACGAATACATGCTTTTCGCGCAGTTATAAGAGAAAAAGTTTTGACGCGTATCACAGGGACACTTGTAAAACCGATGTGTTCAGATTTAGCTCGTTTCGGTCTAAAACAGCTTGTTTCGTTGTATTAAGCAAGAATACATGCTTTTCGCGCAGTTATAAGAGAAAAGTTTTGACGCGTATCAGAGGAACACTTGTAAAACCGATGTGTTGAGATTTAGCTCGTTTCGGTCTAAAACAGCTTGTTTCGTTGTATTAAGCACGAATACATGCTTTTCGCGCAGTTATAAGAGAAAAAGTTTTAGAGGCATGTCACAGGGACACTTGTAAAACCGATGTGTTGTGATTTAGCTCGTTTCGGTCTAAAACAGCTTGTTTCGTTGTATTAAGCACGAATACATGCTTTTCGCGCAGTTATAAGAGAAAAAGTTTTGACGCGTATCAGAGGAACACTTGTAAAACCGATGTGTTGTGATTTAGCTCGTTTCGGTCTAAAACAGCTTGTTTCGTTGTATTAAGCACGAATACATGCTTTTCGCGCAGTTATAAGAGAAAAAGTTTTAGACGCATGTCACAGGGACACTTGTAAAACCGATGTGTTCAGATTTAGCTCGTTTCGGTCTAAAACAGCTTGTTTCGCTGTATTAAGCAAGAATACATGCTTTTCGCGCAGTTATAAGAGAAAAAGTTTTGACGCGTGTCACAGGGACACTTGTAAAACCGATGTGTTCAGATTTAGCTCGTTTCGGTCTAAAACAGCTTGTTTCGTTGTATTAAGCACGAATACATGCTTTTCGCGCAGTTATAGAGAGAAAAAGTTTTGACGCGTATCAGAGGAGACACTTGTAAAACCGATGTGTTGTGATTTAGCTCGTTTCGGTCTAAAACAGCTTGTTTCGTTGTATTAAGCAAGAATACATGCTTTTCGCGCAGTTATAAGAGAAAAAGTTTTGACGCGTATCAGAGGAACACTTGTAAAACCGATGTGTTGTGATTTAGCTCGTTTCGGTCTAAAACAGCTTGTTTCGTTGTATTAAGCACGAATACATGCTTTTCGCGCAGTTATAAGAGAAAAAGTTTTGACGCCTGTCACAGAGGACACGTGTAAAACCGATGTGTTCAGATTTAACTCGTTTCGGTCTAAAACAGCTTGATTCGTTGTATTAAGCATGAATACGTGCTTTTCGCGCAGTTATAAGAGAAAAAGTTTTGACGCGTGTCACAGGGACACTTGTAAAACCGATGTGTTCAGATTTAGCTCGTTTCGGTCTAAAACAGCTTGTTTCGTTGTATTAAGCACGAATACATGCTTTTCGCGCAGTTACAGAGAGAAAAAGTTTTGACGCGTATCAGAGGAGACACTTGTAAAACCGATGTGTTGTGATTTAGCTCGTTTCGGTCTAAAACAGCTTGATTTCGTTGTATTAAGCATGAATACGTGCTTTTCGCGCAGTTATAAGAGAAAAAGTTTTGACGCGTGTCACAGGGACACTTGTAAAACCGATGTGTTCAGATTTAGCTCGTTTCGGTCTAAAACAGCTTGTTTCGTTGTATTAGGCACGAATACATGCTTTACGCGCAGTTACAGAGAAAAAAATTTGACGCGTATTAGAGAGACACTTGTAAAACCGATGTGTTGTGATTTAGCTCGTTTCGGTCTAAAACAGCTTGTTTCGTTGTATTAAGCAACGAATACATGCTTTTCGCGCAGTTATAAGAGAAAAAGTTTTGACGCGTATCAGAGGAACACTTGTAAAACCGATGTGTTGTGATTTAGCTCGTTTCGGTCTAAAACAGCTTGTTTCGTTGTATTAAGCAAGAATACATGCTTTTCGCGCAGTTATAAGAGAAAAAGATTTGACGCGTATCAGAGGAACACTTGTAAAACCGATGTGTTGTGATTTAGCTCGTTTCGGTCTAAAACAGCTTGTTTCGCTGTATTAAGCAAGAATACGATGCTTTTCGCGCAGTTATAGAGAAAAAGTTTTGACGCGTATCACAGGGACACGTGTAAAACCGATGTGTTCAGATTTAGCTCGTTTCGGTCTAAAACAGCTTGATTCGTTGTATTAAGCACGAATACATGCTTTTCGCGCAGTTATAAGAGAAAAAGTTTTGACGAGTATCACGTGGACACTTGTAAAACCGATGTGTTCAGATTTAGCTCGTTTCGGTATAAAACAGCTTGTTTCGTTGTATTAAGCACGAATACATGCTTTTCGCGCAGTTATAGAGAAAAAGTTTTGACGCGTATCAGAGAGACACTTGTAAAACCGATGTGTTCAGATTTAGCTCGTTTCGGTCTAAAACAGCTTGTTTCGTTGTATTAAGCACGAATACATGCTTTTCGCGCAGTTATAAGAGAAAAAGTTTTGACGCGTATCACGAGGAACACTTGTAAAACCGATGTGTTGTGATTTAGCTCGTTTCGGTCTAAAACAGCTTGTTTCGCTGTATTAAGCAAGAATACATGCTTTTCGCGCAGTTATAAGAGAAAAGTATTTGACGCGTGTCACAGGGACACTTGTAAAACCGATGTGTTCAGATTTAGCTCGTTTCGGTCTAAAACAGCTTGTTTCGTTGTATTAAGCACGAATACATGCTTTTCGCGCAGTTATAGAGAGAAAAAGTTTTGACGCGTATCAGAGGACACTTGTAAAACCGATGTGTTGAGATTTAGCTCGTTTCGGTCTAAAACAGCTTGTTTCGTTGTATTAAGCACGAATACATGCTTTTCGCGCAGTTATAAGAGAAAAAGTTTGACGCGTATCAGAGGAACACTTGTAAAACCGATGTGTTCAGATTTAGCTCGTTTCGGTCTAAAACAGCTTGTTTCGTTGTATTAAGCACGAATACATGCTTTTCGCGCAGTTATAGAGAAAAAGTTTTGACGCGTATCAGAGGGACACTTGTAAAACCGATGTGTTGAGATTTAGCTCGTTTCGGTCTAAAACAGCTTGTTTCGTTGTATTAAGCACGAATACATGCTTTTCGCGCAGTTATAAGAGAAAAAGTTTTGACGCGTATCAGAGGAACACTTGTAAAACCGATGTGTTGTGATTTAGCTCGTTTCGGTCTAAAACAGCTTGTTTCGTTGTATTAAGCAAGAATACATGCTTTTCGCGCAGTTATAAGAGAAAAAGTTTTGACGCGTATCAGAGGAACACTTGTAAAACCGATGTGTTGTGATTTAGCTCGTTTCGGTCTAAAACAGCTTGTTTCGTTGTATTAAGCAAGAATACATGCTTTTCGCGCAGTTATAAGAGAAAAAGTTTTGACGCGTATCACGAGAGACACTTGTAAAACCGATGTGTTCAGATTTAGCTCGTTTCGGTCTAAAACAGCTTGTTTCGCTGTATTAAGCAGGAATACATGCTTTTCGCGCAGTTATAAGAGAAAAAGTTTTGACGGCATGTCACAGGGACACTTGTAAAACCGATGTGTTCAGATTTAGCTCGTTTCGGTCTAAAACAGCTTGTTTCGTTGTATTAAGCAAGAATACATGCTTTTCGCGCAGTTATAAGAGAAAAAGTTTTGACGCGTGTCACAGGGACACTTGTAAAACCGATGTGTTCAGATTTAGCTCGTTTCGGTCTAAAACAGCTTGTTTCGTTGTATTAAGCACGAATACATGCTTTTCGCGCAGTTATAAGAAGAAAAAGGTTTGACGCGTATCAGAGGAGACACTTGTAAAACCGATGTGTTGAGATTTAGCTCGTTTCGGTCTAAAACAGCTTGTTTCGCTGTATTAAGCACGAATACATGCTTTTCGCGCAGTTATAAGAGAAAAAGTTTTGACGCGTATCACGAGGAACACTTGTAAAACCGATGTGTTGTGATTTAGCTCGTTTCGGTCTAAAACAGCTTGTTTCGCTGTATTAAGCAAGAATACATGCTTTTCGCGCAGTTATAAGAGAAAAAGTTTTGACGCGTGTCAGAGGAACACTTGTAAAACCGATGTGTTGTGATTTAGCTCGTTTCGGTCTAAAACAACTTGTCTCGCTGTATTAAGCAAGAATACATGCTTTTCGCGCAGTTATAAGAGAAAAAGTTTTGACGCATGTCACAGGGACACTTGTAAAACCGATGTGTTCAGATTTAGCTCGTTTCGGTCTAAAACAGCTTGTTTCGCTGTATTAAGCAAGAATACGTGCTTTTCGCGCAGTTATAAGAGAAAAAGTTTTGACGCGTGTCACAGGGACACGTGTAAAACCGATGTGTTCAGATTTAGCTCGTTTCGGTCTAAAACAGCTTGATTCGTTGTATTAAGCACGAATACATGCTTTTCGCGCAGTTATAAGAGAAAAAGTTTTGACGAGTATCACGTGGATACTTGTAAAACCGATGTGTTCAGATTTAGCTCGTTTTGGTATAAAACAGCTTGTTTCGTTGTATTAAGCACGAATACATGCTTTTCGCGCAGTTATAAGAGAAAAAGTTTTGACGAGTATCACAGTGGACACTTGTAAAACCGATGTGTTCAGATTTAGCTCGTTTCGGTCTAAAACAGCTTGTTTCGTTGTATTAAGCACGAATACATGCTTTACGCGCAGTTATAGAAGAAAAAGTTTTGACGCGTATTAGAGAGACACTTGTAAAACCGATGTGTTGTGATTTAGCTCGTTTCGGTCTAAAACAGCTTGTTTCGTTGTATTAAGCACGAATACATGCTTTTCGCGCAGTTATAAGAGAAAAAGTTTTGACGCGTATCAGAGGAACACTTGTAAAACCGATGTGTTGTGATTTAGCTCGTTTCGGTCTAAAACAGCTTGTTTCGTTGTATTAAGCAAGAATACATGCTTTTCGCGCAGTTATAAGAGAAAAAGTTTTGACGCGTATCAGAGGAACACTTGTAAAACCGATGTGTTGTGATTTAGCTCGTTTCGGTCTAAAACAGCTTGTTTCGTTGTATTAAGCAAGAATACATGCTTTTCGCGCAGTTATAAGAGAAAAAGTTTTGACGCGTATCACAGGACACTTGTAAAACCGATGTGTTCAGATTTAGCTCGTTTCGGTCTAAAACAGCTTGTTTCGTTGTATTAAGCACGAATACATGCTTTTCGCGCAGTTATAAGAGAAAAAGTTTTGACGCGTATCAGAGGGACACTTGTAAAACCGATGTGTTCAGATTTAGCTCGTTTCGGTCTAAAACAGCTTGTTTCGTTGTATTAAGCACGAATACATGCTTTTCGCGCAGTTATAAGAGAAAAAGTTTTAGACGCGTATCAGAGGAACACTTGTAAAACCGATGTGTTGAGATTTAGCTCGTTTCGGTCTAAAACAGCTTGTTTCGCTGTATTAAGCAAGAATACATGCTTTTCGCGCAGTTATAAGAGAAAAAGTTTTGACGCGTGTCACAGGGACACTTGTAAAACCGATGTGTTCAGATTTAGCTCGTTTCGGTCTAAAACAGCTTGTTTCGTTGTATTAAGCACGAATACATGCTTTTCGCGCAGTTATAAGAGAAAAAGTTTTGACGCGTATCAGAGGACACTTGTAAAACCGATGTGTTCAGATTTAGCTCGTTTCGGTCTAAAACAGCTTGTTTCGTTGTATTAAGCACGAATACATGCTTTTCGCGCAGTTATAAGAGAAAAAGTTTTGACGCGTATCAGAGGACACTTGTAAAACCGATGTGTTGTGATTTAGCTCGTTTCGGTCTAAAACAGCTTGTTTCGTTGTATTAAGCACGAATACATGCTTTTCGCGCAGTTATAAGAGAAAAAGTTTTGACGCGTATCAGAGGAACACTTGTAAAACCGATGTGTTGTGATTTAGCTCGTTTCGGTCTAAAACAGCTTGTTTCGTTGTATTAAGCACGAATACATGCTTTTCGCGCAGTTATAAGAGAAAAAGTTTTGACGAGTATCACATGGAACACTTGTAAAACCGATGTGTTGAGATTTAGCTCGTTTCGGTCTAAAACAGCTTGTTTCGCTGTATTAAGCAAGAATACATGCTTTTCGCGCAGTTATAAGAGAAAAAGTTTTGACGCGTGTCACAGGGACACTTGTAAAACCGATGTGTTCAGATTTAGCTCGTTTCGGTCTAAAACAGCTTGTTTCGTTGTATTAAGCACGAATACATGCTTTTCGCGCAGTTATAAGAGAAAAAGTTTTGACGCGTATCAGAGGAACACTTGTAAAACCGATGTGTTGTGATTTAGCTCGTTTCGGTCTAAAACAGCTTGTTTCGTTGTATTAAGCAAGAATACATGCTTTTCGCGCAGTTATAAGAGAAAAAGTTTTGACGCGTATCAGAGGAACACTTGTAAAACCGATGTGTTGTGATTTAGCTCGTTTCGGTCTAAAACAGCTTGTTTCGTTGTATTAAGCACGAATACATGCTTTTCGCGCAGTTATAAGAGAAAAAGTTTTGACGCGTGTCACAGGGACACTTGTAAAACCGATGTGTTCAGATTTAGCTCGTTTCGGTCTAAAACAGCTTGTTTCGTTGTATTAAGCACGAATACATGCTTTTCGCGCAGTTATAAGAGAAAAAGTTTTGACGCGTGTCACAGGGACACTTGTAAAACCGATGTGTTCAGATTTAGCTCGTTTCGGTCTAAAACAGCTTGTTTCGTTGTATTAAGCACGAATACATGCTTTTCGCGCAGTTATAAGAGAAAAAGTTTTGACGCGTATCAGAGAGACACTTGTAAAACCGATGTGTTGTGATTTAGCTCGTTTCGGTCTAAAACAGCTTGTTTCGTTGTATTAAGCACGAATACATGCTTTTCGCGCAGTTATAAGAGAAAAAGTTTTGACGCGTATCAGAGGAACACTTGTAAAACCGATGTGTTGTGATTTAGCTCGTTTCGGTCTAAAACAGCTTGTTTCGTTGTATTAAGCAAGAATACATGCTTTTCGCGCAGTTATAAGAGAAAAAGTTTTGACGCGTATCAGAGGAACACTTGTAAAACCGATGTGTTGTGATTTAGCTCGTTTCGGTCTAAAACAGCTTGTTTCGCTGTATTAAGCAAGAATACATGCTTTTCGCGCAGTTATAAGAGAAAAAGTTTTGACGCGTATCACGAGAGACACTTGTAAAACCGATGTGTTCAGATATAGCTCGTTTCGGTCTAAAACAGCTTGTTTCGCTGTATTAAGCAGGAATACATGCTTTTCGCGCAGTTATAAGAGAAAAAGTTTTGACGCGTGTCACAGGGACACTTGTAAAACCGATGTGTTCAGATTTAGCTCGTTTCGGTCTAAAACAGCTTGTTTCGTTGTATTAAGCAAGAATACATGCTTTTCGCGCAGTTATAAGAGAAAAAGTTTTGACGCGTGTCACAGGGACACTTGTAAAACCGATGTGTTCAGATTTAGCTCGTTTCGGTCTAAAACAGCTTGTTTCGTTGTATTAAGCACGAATACATGCTTTTCGCGCAGTTATAGAGAGAAAAAGTTTTGACGCGTATCACAGGGACACTTGTAAAACCGATGTGTTCAGATTTAGCTCGTTTCGGTCTAAAACAGCTTGTTTCGTTGTATTAAGCACGAATACATGCTTTTCGCGCAGTTATAAGAGAAAAAGTTTTGACGCGTATCAGAGAGACACTTGTAAAACCGATGTGTTCAGATTTAGCTCGTTTCGGTCTAAAACAGCTTGTTTCGTTGTATTAAGCACGAATACATGCTTTTCGCGCAGTTATAAGAGAAAAAGTTTTGACGCGTGTCAGAGGAACACTTGTAAAACCGATGTGTTGTGATTTAGCTCGTTTCGGTCTAAAACAGCTTGTTTCGCTGTATTAAGCAAGAATACATGCTTTTCGCGCAGTTATAAGAGAAAAAGTTTTGACGCGTGTCAGAGGAACACTTGTAAAACCGATGTGTTGTGATTTAGCTCGTTTCGGTCTAAAACAGCTTGTCTCGCTGTATTAAGCAAGAATACATGCTTTTCGCGCAGTTATAAGAGAAAAAGTTTTGACGCAGTGTCACAGGGACACTTGTAAAACCGATGTGTTCAGATTTAGCTCGTTTCGGTCTAAAACAGCTTGTTTCGCTGTATTAAGCAAGAATACGTGCTTTTCGCGCAGTTATAAGAGAAAAAGTTTTGACGCCTGTCACAGAGGACACGTGTAAAACCGATGTGTTCAGATTTAACTCGTTTCGGTCTAAAACAGCTTGATTCGTTGTATTAAGCATGAATACGTGCTTTTCGCGCAGTTATAAGAGAAAAAGTTTTGACGCGTGTCACAGGACACTTGTAAAACCGATGTGTTCAGATTTAGCTCGTTTCGGTCTAAAACAGCTTGTTTCGTTGTATTAAGCACGAATACATGCTTTACGCGCAGTTATAGAAGAAAAAGTTTTGACGCGTATTAGAGAGACACTTGTAAAACCGATGTGTTGTGATTTAGCTCGTTTCGGTCTAAAACAGCTTGTTTCGTTGTATTAAGCACGAATACATGCTTTTCGCGCAGTTATAAGAGAAAAAGTTTTGACGCGTATCAGAGGACACTTGTAAAACCGATGTGTTGTGATTTAGCTCGTTTCGGTCTAAAACAGCTTGTTTCGTTGTATTAAGCACGAATACATGCTTTACGCGCAGTTATAAGAAGAAAAAGTTTTGACGCGTATTAGAGAGACACTTGTAAAACCGATGTGTTGTGATTTAGCTCGTTTCGGTCTAAAACAGCTTGTTTCGTTGTATTAAGCACGAATACATGCTTTTCGCGCAGTTATAAGAGAAAAAGTTTTGACGCGTATCAGAGGAACACTTGTAAAACCGATGTGTTGTGATTTAGCTCGTTTCGGTCTAAAACAGCTTGTTTCGCTGTATTAAGCAAGAATACATGCTTTTCGCGCAGTTATAAGAGAAAAAGTTTTGACGCGTGTCACAGGGACACTTGTAAAACCGATGTGTTCAGATTTAGCTCGTTTCGGTCTAAAACAGCTTGTTTCGTTGTATTAAGCACGAATACATGCTTTACGCGCAGTTACAGAAGAAAAAGTTTTGACGCGTACTAGAGAGACACTTGTAAAACCGATGTGTTGAGATTTAGCTCGTTTCGGTCTAAAACAGCTTGTTTCGTTGTATTAAGCACGAATACATGCTTTTCGCGCAGTTATAAGAGAAAAAGTTTTGACGCGTATCAGAGGAACACTTGTAAAACCGATGTGTTGTGATTTAGCTCGTTTCGGTCTAAAACAGCTTGTTTCGCTGTATTAAGCAAGAATACATGCTTTTCGCGCAGTTATAAGAGAAAAAGTTTTGACGCGTATCAGAGGAACACTTGTAAAACCGATGTGTTGTGATTTAGCTCGTTTCGGTCTAAAACAGCTTGTTTCGTTGTATTAAGCAAGAATACATGCTTTTCGCGCAGTTATAAGAGAAAAAGATTTGACGCGTATCAGAGGAACACTTGTAAAACCGATGTGTTGTGATTTAGCTCGTTTCGGTCTAAAACAGCTTGTTTCGCTGTATTAAGCAAGAATACGTGCTTTTCGCGCAGTTATAAGAGAAAAAGTTTTGACGCGTGTCACAGGGACACGTGTAAAACCGATGTGTTCAGATTTAGCTCGTTTCGGTCTAAAACAGCTTGATTCGTTGTATTAAGCACGAATACATGCTTTTCGCGCAGTTATAAGAGAAAAAGTTTTGACGAGTATCACGTGGATACTTGTAAAACCGATGTGTTCAGATTTAGCTCGTTTTGGTATAAAACAGCTTGTTTCGTTGTTTTAAGCACGAATACATGCTTTTCGCGCAGTTATAGAAGAAAAACTTTTGACGCGTATTAGAGGAGACACTTGTAAAACCGATGTGTTCAGATTTAGCTGTGTCGGTTCGTTGTATTAAGCACGAATACATGCTTTTCGCGCAGTTATAAGAGAAAAAGTTTTGACGAGTATCACGTGGAACACTTGTAATACCGATGTGTTGTGATTTAGCTCGTTTCGGTCTAAAACAGCTTGTTTCGCTGTATTAAGCAAGAATACATGCTTTTCGCGCAGTTATAAGAGAAAAAGATTTGACGCTTGTCACAGGGACACTTGTAAAACCGATGTGTTCAGATTTAGCTCGTTTCGGTCTAAAACAGCTTGTTTCGTTGTATTAAGCACGAATACATGCTTTTCGCGCAGTTATAAGAGAAAAAGTTTTGACGCGTATCAGAGGAAAACTTGTAAAACCGATGTGTTGTGATTTAGCTCGTTTCGTTCTAAAACAGCTTGTTTCGTTGTATATGCAAGAATACATGCTTTTCGCGCAGTTATAAGAGCAAAAGATTTGACGCGTATCAGAGGAACGCTTGTAAAACCGATGTGTTGTGATTTAGCTCGTTTCGGTCTAAAACAGCTTGTTTCGTTGTATTAAGCACGCATACAATCTTTTCGCGCAGTTAAAAGAGAAAAAGTTTTGACGCGTATCACATGGACACTTTAAAACCGATGTGTTCAGATTTAGCTCGTTTCGGTCTAAAACAGCTTGTTTCGTTGTATTAAGCACGAATACATGCTTTTCGCGCAGTTATAAGAGAAAAGGATTTGATGCGTATCAGAGGAACACTTGTAAAACCGATGTGTTGTGATTTAGCTCGTTTCGGTCTAAAACAACTTGTCTCGCTGTATTAAGCAGGAATACATGCTTTTCGCGCAGTTATAAGAGAAAAAGCTTTAAAGGCATGTCACAGGGACACTTGTAAAACCGATGTGTTCAGATTTACCTCGTTTCGGTCTAAAACAGCTTGTTTCGCTGTATTAAGCAAGAATACGTGCTTTTCGCGCAGCTATAAGAGAAAAAGTTTTGACGCCTGTCACAGGGACACGTGTAAAACCGATGTGTTCAGATTTAACTCGTTTCGGTCTAAAACAGCTTGATTCGTTGTATTAAGCATGAATACGTGCTTTTCGCGCAGTTATAAGAGAAAAAGTTTTGACGCGTGTCACAGGGACACTTGTAAAACCGATGTGTTCAGATTTAGCTCATTTCAGTCTAAAACAGCTTGTTTCGTTGTATTAAGCACGAATACATGCTTTACGCGCAGTTACAGAAGAAAAAGTTTTGACGCGTATTAGAGAGACACTTGTAAAACCGATGTGTTGTGATTTAGCTCGTTTCGGTCTAAAACACTTGTTCGTTGTATTAAGCACGAATACGTGCTTTTCGCGCAGTTATAAGAGAAAAAGTTTTGACGCGTGTCACAGGGACACTTGTAAAACCGATGTGTTCAGATTTAGCTCGTTTCGGTCTAAAACAGCTTGTTTCGTTGTATTAAGCACGAATACATGCTTTTCGCGCAGTTATAAGAGAAAAAGTTTTGACGCGTATCAGAGAACACTTGTAAAACCGATGTGTTGTGATTTAGCTCGTTTCGGTCTAAAACAGCTTGTTTCGTTGTATTAAGCACGAATACATGCTTTTCGCGCAGTTATAAGAGAAAAAGTTTTGACGCGTATCACAGGGACACTTGTAAAACCGATGTGTTCAGATTTAGCTCGTTTCGGTCTAAAACAGCTTGTTTCGTTGTATTAAGCACGAATACATGCTTTTCGCGCAGTTATAAGAGAAAAAGTTTTGACGCGTATCACAGGGACACTTGTAAAACCGATGTGTTGTGATTTAGCTCGTTTCGGTCTAAAACAGCTTGTTTCGTTGTATTAAGCACGAATACATGCTTTTCGCGCAGTTATAAGAGAAAAAGTTTTGACGCGTATCAGAGGAACACTTGTAAAACCGATGTGTTGAGATTTAGCTCGTTTCGGTCTAAAACAGCTTGTTTCGTTGTATTAAGCAAGAATACATGCTTTTCGCGCAGTTATAAGAGAAAAAGATTTGACGCGTATCAGAGGAACACTTGTAAAACCGATGTGTTGTGATTTAGCTCGTTTCGGTCTAAAACAGCTTGTTTCGTTGTATTAAGCAAGAATACATGCTTTTCGCGCAGTTATAAGAGAAAAAGTTTTGACGCGTATCACAGGACACTTGTAAAACCGATGTGTTCAGATTTAGCTCGTTTCGGTCTAAAACAGCTTGTTTCGTTGTATTAAGCACGAATACATGCTTTTCGCGCAGTTATAAGAGAAAAAGTTTTGACGCGTGTCACAGGGACACTTGTAAAACCGATGTGTTCAGATTTAGCTCGTTTCGGTCTAAAACAGCTTGTTTCGCTGTATTAAGCAAGAATACATGCTTTTCGCGCAGTTATAAGAGAAAAAGTTTTGACGCGTGTCACAGGGACACTTGTAAAACCGATGTGTTCAGATTTAGCTCGTTTCGGTCTAAAACAGCTTGTTTCGTTGTATTAAGCACGAATACATGCTTTACGCGCAGTTATAGAAGAAAAAGTTTTGACGCGTATTAGAGGACACTTGTAAAACCGATGTGTTGTGATTTAGCTCGTTTCGGTCTAAAACAGCTTGTTTCGCTGTATTAAGCACGAATACATGCTTTTCGCGCAGTTATAAGAGAAAAAGTTTTGACGCGTATCACAGGGACACTTGTAAAACCGATGTGTTCAGATTTAGCTCGTTTCGGTCTAAAACAGCTTGTTTCGTTGTATTAAGCACGAATACATGCTTTTCGCGCAGTTATAAGAGAAAAAGTTTTGACGCGTATCAGAGGACACTTGTAAAACCGATGTGTTGTGATTTAGCTCGTTTCGGTCTAAAACAGCTTGTTTCGTTGTATTAAGCACGAATACATGCTTTTCGCGCAGTTATAAGAGAAAAAGTTTTGACGCGTATCAGAGGAACACTTGTAAAACCGATGTGTTCAGATTTAGCTCGTTTCGGTCTAAAACAGCTTGTTTCGTTGTATTAAGCACGAATACATGCTTTTCGCGCAGTTATAAGAGAAAAAGTTTTGACGCGTATCACAGAGACACTTGTAAAACCGATGTGTTCAGATTTAGCTCGTTTCGGTCTAAAACAGCTTGTTTCGTTGTATTAAGCACGAATACATGCTTTTCGCGCAGTTATAAGAGAAAAAGTTTTGACGCGTATCAGAGGAACACTTGTAAAACCGATGTGTTGTGATTTAGCTCGTTTCGGTCTAAAACAGCTTGTTTCGTTGTATTAAGCAAGAATACATGCTTTTCGCGCAGTTATAAGAGAAAAAGTTTTGACGCGTATCAGAGGAACACTTGTAAAACCGATGTGTTGTGATTTAGCTCGTTTCGGTCTAAAACAGCTTGTTTCGCTGTATTAAGCAAGAATACATGCTTTTCGCGCAGTTATAAGAGAAAAAGTTTTGAGCGCGTGTCACAGGGACACTTGTAAAACCGATGTGTTCAGATTTACCTCGTTTCGGTCTAAAACAGCTTGTTTCGTTGTATTAAGCAAGAATACGTGCTTTTCGCGCAGTTATAAGAGAAAAAGTTTTGACGCCTGTCACAGGGACACTTGTAAAACCGATGTGTTCAGATTTAGCTCGTTTCGGTCTAAAACAGCTTGTTTCGTTGTATTAAGCAAGAATACATGCTTTTCGCGCAGTTATAAGAGAAAAAGTTTTGACGCGTATCAGAGGAACACTTGTAAAACCGATGTGTTGTGATTTAGCTCGTTTCGGTCTAAAACAGCTTGTTTCGTTGTATTAAGCACGAATACATGCTTTTCGCGCAGTTATAAGAGAAAAAGTTTTGACGCGTATCACAGGGACACTTGTAAAACCGATGTGTTCAGATTTAGCTCGTTTCGGTCTAAAACAGCTTGTTTCGTTGTATTAAGCACGAATACATGCTTTTCGCGCAGTTATAAGAGAAAAAGTTTTGACGCGTATCACGTGGATACTTGTAAAACCGATGTGTTCAGATTTAGCTCGTTTCGGTCTAAAACAGCTTGTTTCGTTGTATTAAGCACGAATACATGCTTTTCGCGCAGTTATAAGAGAAAAAGTTTTGACGCGTATCAGAGGACACTTGTAAAACCGATGTGTTCAGATTTAGCTCGTTTCGGTCTAAAACAGCTTGTTTCGTTGTATTAAGCACGAATACATGCTTTTCGCGCAGTTATAAGAGAAAAAGTTTTGACGCGTATCACAGGGACACTTGTAAAACCGATGTGTTGTGATTTAGCTCGTTTCGGTCTAAAACAGCTTGTTTCGCTGTATTAAGCAAGAATACATGCTTTTCGCGCAGTTATAAGAGAAAAAGTTTTGACGCGTGTCACAGGGACACTTGTAAAACCGATGTGTTCAGATTTAGCTCGTTTCGGTCTAAAACAGCTTGTTTCGTTGTATTAAGCACGAATACATGCTTTTCGCGCAGTTATAAGAGAAAAAGTTTTGACGCGTATCAGAGGGACACTTGTAAAACCGATGTGTTGTGATTTAGCTCGTTTCGGTCTAAAACAGCTTGTTTCGTTGTATTAAGCACGAATACATGCTTTTCGCGCAGTTATAAGAGAAAAAGTTTTGACGCGTATCAGAGGAACACTTGTAAAACCGATGTGTTGTGATTTAGCTCGTTTCGGTCTAAAACAGCTTGTTTCGTTGTATTAAGCACGAATACATGCTTTTCGCGCAGTTATAAGAGAAAAAGTTTTGACGCGTATCAGAGGAACACTTGTAAAACCGATGTGTTGTGATTTAGCTCGTTTCGGTCTAAAACAGCTTGTTTCGTTGTATTAAGCACGAATACATGCTTTTCGCGCAGTTATAAGAGAAAAAGATTTGACGCGTATCAGAGGAACACTTGTAAAACCGATGTGTTGTGATTTAGCTCGTTTCGGTCTAAAACAGCTTGTTTCGCTGTATTAAGCAAGAATACATGCTTTTCGCGCAGTTATAAGAGAAAAAGTTTTGAGCGCGTGTCACAGGGACACTTGTAAAACCGATGTGTTCAGATTTACCTCGTTTCGGTCTAAAACAGCTTGTTTCGCTGTATTAAGCAAGAATACGTGCTTTTCGCGCAGTTATAAGAGAAAAAGTTTTGACGCCTGTCACAGGGACACGTGTAAAACCGATGTGTTCAGATTTAACTCGTTTCGGTCTAAAACAGCTTGATTCGTTGTATTAAGCATGAATACGTGCTTTTCGCGCAGTTATAAGAGAAAAAGTTTTGACGCGTGTCACAGGGACACTTGTAAAACCGATGTGTTGTGATTTAGCTCGTTTCGGTCTAAAACAGCTTGTTTCGATGTATTAAGAGAAAAAGTTTTGACGCGTATCAGAGGAATGCTTGTAAAACCGATGTGTTGTGATTTAGCTCGTTTCGGTCTAAAACAGCTTGTTTCGTTGTATTAAGCACGCATACAATCTTTTCGCGCAGTTATAAGAGAAAAAGTTTTGACGCGTATCACATGGACACTTTTAAAACCGATGTGTTCAGATTTAGCTCGTTTCGGTCTAAAACAGCTTGTTTCGTTGTATTAAGCACGAATACATGCTTTTCGCGCAGTTATAAGAGAAAAGGATTTGATGCGTATCAGAGGAACACTTGTAAAACCGATGTGTTGTGATTTAGCTCGTTTCGGTCTAAAACAACTTGTCTCGCTGTATTAAGCAGGAATACATGCTTTTCGCGCAGTTATAAGAGAAAAAGTTTTAAAGGCATGTCACAGGGACACTTGTAAAACCGATGTGTTCAGATTTACCTCGTTTCGGTCTAAAACAGCTTGTTTCGCTGTATTAAGCAAGAATACGTGCTTTTCGCGCAGCTATAAGAGAAAAAGTTTTGACGCCTGTCACAGGGACACGTGTAAAACCGATGTGTTCAGATTTAACTCGTTTCGGTCTAAAACAGCTTGATTCGTTGTATTAAGCATGAATACGTGCTTTTCGCGCAGTTATAAGAGAAAAAGTTTTGACGCGTGTCACAGGGACACTTGTAAAACCGATGTGTTGTGATTTAGCTCGTTTCGGTCTAAAACAGCTTGTTTCGTTGTATTAAGCAAGAATACATGCTTTTCGCGCAGTTATAAGAGAAAAAGTTTTGACGCGTATCAGAGGAACACTTGTAAAACCGATGTGTTGTGATTTAGCTCGTTTCGGTCTAAAACAGCTTGTTTCGCTGTATTAAGCAAGAATACATGCTTTTCGCGCAGTTATAAGAGAAAAAGTTTTGACGCGTGTCACAGGGACACTTGTAAAACCGATGTGTTCAGATTTAGCTCGTTTCGGTCTAAAACAGCTTGTTTCGTTGTATTAAGCACGAATACATGCTTTTCGCGCAGTTATAAGAGAAAAAGTTTTGACGCGTATCAGAGGAACACTTGTAAAACCGATGTGTTGTGATT
This sequence comes from Amblyomma americanum, assembly GCA_030143305.2. Lineage (NCBI taxonomy): Eukaryota > Metazoa > Arthropoda > Arachnida > Ixodida > Ixodidae > Amblyomma > Amblyomma americanum. The sequence continues at coordinate 62,024 of JARKHS020001167.1, read as the reverse complement.
TAGCTCGTTTCGGTCTAAAACAGCTTGTTTCGTTGTATTAAGCAAGAATACATGCTTTTCGCGCAGTTATAAGAGAAAAAGATTTGACGCCTATCAGAGGAACGCTTGTAAAACCGATGTGTTGTGATTTAGCTCGTTTCGGTCTAAAACAGCTTGTTTCGCTGTATTAAGCAAGAATACGTGCTTTTCGCGCAGTTATAAGAGAAAAAGTTTTGACGCGTGTCACAGGACACTTGTAAAACCGATGTGTTCAGATATAGCTCGTTTCGGTCTAAAACAGCTTGTCTCGCTGTATTAAGCAGGAATACATGCTTTTCGCGCAGTTATAAGAGAAAAAGTTTCAAAGGCATGTCACAGGGACACTTGTAAAACCGATGTGTTCAGATTTACCTCGTTTCGGTCTAAAACAGCTTGTTTCGTTGTATCTAAGCACGAATACATGCTTTTCGCGCAGTTATAAGAGAAAAAGTTTTGACGCGTATCACAGGGACACTTGTAAAACCGATGTGTTCAGATTTAGTCGTTTCGGTCTAAAACAGCTTGTTTCGTTGTATTAAGCACGAATACATGCTTTACGCGCAGTTATAGAGAGAAAAAGTTCTGACGCGTATTAGAGGAGACACTTGTAAAACCGATGTGTTGTGATTTAGCTCGTTTCGGTCTAAAACAACTTGTTTCGTTGTATTAAGCACGAATACATGCTTTTCGCGCAGTTATAAGAGAAAAAGTATTGACGCGTATCAGAGGAACACTTGTAAAACCGATGTGTTGTGATTTAGCTCGTTTCGGTCTAAAACAGCTTGTTTCGTTGTATTAAGCAAGAATACATGCTTTTCGCGCAGTTATAAGAGAAGAAGTTTGACGCGTATCAGAGGAACACTTGTAAAACCGATGTGTTGTGATTTAGCTCGTTTCGGTCTAAAACAGCTTGTTTCGTTGTATTAAGCAAGAATACATGCTTTTCGCGCAGTTATAAGAGCAAAAGATTTGACGCGTATCAGAGGAACGCTTGTAAAACCGATGTGTTGTGATTTAGCTCGTTTCGGTCTAAAACAGCTTGTTTCGTTGTATTAAGCACGCATACAATCTTTTCCCGCAGTTAAAAGAGAAAAAGTTTTGACGCGTATCACATGGACACTTAAAACCGAAGTGTTCAGATTTAGCTCGTTTCGGTCTAAAACAGCTTGGTTCGTTGTATTAAGCACGAATACATGCTTTTCGCGCAGTTATAAGAGAAAAGGATTTGATGCGTATCAGAGGAACACTTGTAAAACCGATGTGTTGTGATTTACCTCGTTTCGGTCTAAAACAACTTGTCTCGCTGTATTAAGCAGGAATACATGCTTTTCGCGCAGTTATAAGAGAAAAAGCTTTAAAGGCATGTCACAGGGACACTTGTAAAACCGATGTGTTCAGATTTACCTCGTTTCGGTCTAAAACAGCTTGTTTCGCTGTATTAAGCAAGAATACGTGCTTTTCGCGCAGCTATAAGAGAAAAAGTTTTGACGCCTGTCACAGAGACACGTGTAAAACCGATGTGTTCAGATTTACCTCGTTTCGGTCTAAAACAGCTTGATTCGTTGTATTAAGCATGAATACGTGCTTTTCGCGCAGTTAGAAGAGAAAAAGTTTTGACGCGTGTCACAGGGACACTTGTAAAACCGATGTGTTCAGATTTAGCTCATTTCAGTCTAAAACAGCTTGTTTCGTTGTATTAAGCACGAATACATGCTTTACGCGCAGTTACAGAAGAAAAAGTTTTGACGCGTATTAGAGAGACACTTGTAAAACCGATGTGTTGTGATTTAGCTCGTTTCGGTCTAAAACAGCTTGATTCGTTGTATTAAGCATGAATACGTGCTTTTCGCGCAGTTATAAGAGAAAAAGTTTTGACGCGTGTCACAGGGACACTTGTAAAACCGATGTGTTCAGATTTAGCTCATTTCAGTCTAAAACAGCTTGTTTCGTTGTATTAAGCACGAATACATGCTTTACGCGCAGTTACAGAAGAAAAAGTTTTGACGCGTATTAGAGAGACACTTGTAAAACCGATGTGTTGCGATTTAGCTCGTTTCGGTCTAAAACAGCTGGTTTCGTTGTATTAAGCACGAATACATGCTTTTCGCGCAGTTATAAGAGAAAAAGTTTTGACGCGTATCAGAGGAACACTTGTAAAACCGATGTGTTGTGATTTAGCTCGTTTCGGTCTAAAACAGCTTGTTTCGTTGTATTAAGCAAGAATACATGCTTTTCGCGCAGTTATAAGAGAAAAAGATTTGACGCGTATCAGAGGAACACTTGTAAAACCGATGTGTTGTGATTTAGCTCGTTTCGGTCTAAAACAGCTTGTTTGGCTGTATTAAGCAAGAATACGTGCTTTTCGCGCAGTTATAAGAGAAAAAGTTTTGACGCGTGTCACAGGGACACGTGTAAAACCGATGTGTTCAGATTTAGCTCGTTTCGGTCTAAAACAGCTTGATTCGTTGTATTAAGCACGAATACATGCTTTTCGCGCAGTTAGAAGAGAAAAATTTTGACGCGTATCAGAGGAACACTTGTAAAACCGATGTGTTGAGATTTAGCTCGTTTCGGTCTAAAACAGCTTGTTTCGTTGTATAAGCAAGAATACATGCTTTTCGCGCAGTTATAAGAGAAAAAGATTTGACGCGTATCAGAGGAACGCTTGTAAAACCGATGTGTTGTGATTTAGCTCGTTTCGGTCTAAAACAGCTTGTTTCGCTGTATTAAGCAAGAATACGTGCTTTTCGCGCAGTTATAAGAGAAAAAGTTTTGGCGCGTGTCACAGAGACACTTGTAAAACCGATGTGTTCAGATATAGCTCGTTTCGGTCTAAAACAGCTTGTCTCGCTGTATTAAGCAGGAATACATGCTTTTCGCGCAGTTATAAGAGAAAAAGTTTTAAAGGCATGTCACAGGGACACTTGTAAAACCGATGTGTTCAGATTTACCTCGTTTCGGTCTAAAACAGCTTGTTTCGCTGTATCAAGCAAGAATACGTGCTTTTCGCGGAGTTATAAGAGAAAAAGTTTTGACGCGTGTCACAGGGACACTTGTAAAACCGATGTGTTTCAGATTTAGCTCGTTTCGGTCTAAAACAACTTGTTTCGTTGTATTAAGCACGAATACATGCTTTACGCGCAGTTATAGAGAGAAAAAGTTCTGACGCGTATTAGAGAGACACTTGTAAAACCGATGTGTTGTGATTTAGCTCGTTTCGGTCTAAAACAGCTTGTTTCGATGTATTAAGCACGAATACATGCTTTTCGCGCAGTTATAACAGAAAAAGTATTGACGCGTATCAGAGGAACACTTGTAAAACCGATGTGTTGTGATTTAGCTCGTTTCGGTCTAAAACAGCTTGTTTCGTTGTATTAAGCACGAATACATGCTTTACGCGCAGTTATAGAGAGAAAAACTTTTGACGCGTATCAGAGAGACACTTGTAAAACCGATGTGTTGTGATTTAGCTCGTTTCGGTCTAAAACAGCTTGTTTCGTTGTATTAAGCACGAATACATGCTTTTCGCGCAGTTATAAGAGAAAAAGTTTTGACGCGTATCAGAGGAACACTTGTAAAACCGATGTGTTCAGATTTAGCTCGTTTCGGTCTAAAACAACTTGTTTCGTTGTATTAAGCACGAATACATGCTTTACGCGCAGTTATAGAAGAAAAAGTTTTGACGCGTATTAGAGAGACACTTGTAAAACCGATGTGTTGTGATTTAGCTCGTTTCGGTCTAAAACAGCTTGTTTCGTTGTATTAAGCACGAATACATGCTTTTCGCGCAGTTATAAAATAAAAATATTTGACGCGTATCAGAGGAACACTTGTAAAACCGATGTGTTGTGATTTAGCTCGTTTCGGTCTAAAACAGCTTGTTTCGTTGTATAAGCAAGAATACATGCTTTTCGCGCAGTTATAAGAGAAAAAGATTTGACGCGTATCAGAGGAACGCTTGTAAAACCGATGTGTTGTGATTTAGCTCGTTTCGGTCTAAAACAGCTTGTTTCGCTGTATTAAGCAAGAATACGTGCTTTTCGCGCAGTTATAAGAGAAAAAGTTTTGGCGCGTGTCACAGAGACACTTGTAAAACCGATGTGTTCAGATTTACCTCGTTTCGGTCTAAAACAGCTTGTTTCGCTGTATTAGGCAAGAATACGTGCTTTTCGCGCAGCTATAAGAGAAAAAGTTTTGACGCCTGTCACAGGGACACGTGTAAAACCGATGTGTTCAGATTTAACTCGTTTCGGTCTAAAACAGCTTGATTCGTTGTATTAAGCATGAATACGTGCTTTTCGCGCAGTTATAAGAGAAAAAGTTTTGACGCGTGTCACAGGGACACTTGTAAAACCGATGTGTTGTGATTTAGCTCGTTTCGGTCTAAAACAGCTTGTTTCGTTGTATTAAGCAGAATACATGCTTTTCGCGCAGTTATAAGAGAAAAAGTTTTGACGCGTATCAGAGGAATGCTTGTAAAACCGATGTGTTGTGATTTAGCTCGTTTCGGTCTAAAACAGCTTGTTTCGTTGTATTAAGCACGCATACAATCTTTTCGCGCAGTTAAAAGAGAAAAAGTTTTGACGCGTATCACATGGACACTTTTAAAACCGATGTGTTCAGATTTAGCTCGTTTCGGTCTAAAACAACTTGTTTCGTTGTATTAAGCAAGAATACATGCTTTTCGCGCAGTTATAAGAGAAAAGGATTTGATGCGTATCAGAGGAACACTTGTAAAACCGATGTGTTGTGATTTAGCTCGTTTCGGTCTAAAACAACTTGTCTCGCTGTATTAAGCAGGAATACATGCTTTTCGCGCAGTTATAAGAGAAAAAGTTTTAAAGGCATGTCACAGGGACACTTGTAAAACCGATGTGTTCAGATTTACCTCGTTTCGGTCTAAAACAGCTTGTTTCGCTGTATTAAGCAAGAATACGTGCTTTTCGCGCAGTTATAAGAGAAAAAGTTTTGACGCCTGTCACAGGGACACGTGTAAAACCGATGTGTTCAGATTTAACTCGTTTCGGTCTAAAACAGCTTGATTCGTTGTATTAAGCATGAATACGTGCTTTTCGCGCAGTTATAAGAGAAAAAGTTTTGACGCGTGTCACAGGGACACTTGTAAAACAGATGTGTTGTGATTTAGCTCGTTTCGGTCTAAAACAGCTTGTTTCGTTGTATTAAGCAAGAATACATGCTTTTCGCGCAGTTATAAGAGAAAAAGATTTGACGCGTATCAGAGGAACACTTGTAAAACCGATGTGTTGTGATTTAGCTCGTTTCGGTCTAAAACAGCTTGTTTCGCTGTATTAAGCAAGAATACGTGCTTTTCGCGCAGTTATAAGAGAAAAAGTTTTGACGCGTGTCACAGGGACACGTGTAAAACCGATGTGTTCAGATTTAGCTCGTTTCGGTCTAAAACAGCTTGATTCGTTGTATTAAGCACGAATACATGCTTTTCGCGCAGTTATAAGAGAAAAAGTTTTGACGCGTATCAGAGGAACACTTGTAAAACCGATGTGTTGTGATTTAGCTCGTTTCGGTCTAAAACAGCTTGTTTCGTTGTATTAAGCAAGAATACATGCTTTTCGCGCAGTTATAAGAGAAAAAGATTTGACGCGTATCAGAGGAACGCTTGTAAAACCGATGTGTTGTGATTTAGCTCGTTTCGGTCTAAAACAGCTTGTTTCGCTGTATTAAGCAAGAATACGTGCTTTTCGCGCAGTTATAAGAGAAAAAGTTTTGGCGCGTGTCACAGAGACACTTGTAAAACCGATGTGTTCAGATATAGCTCGTTTGGGTCTAAAACAGCTTGTCTCGCTGTATTAAGCAGGAATACATGCTTTTCGCGCAGTTATAAGAGAAAAAGTTTCAAAGGCATGTCACAGGGACACTTGTAAAACCGATGTGTTCAGATTTACCTCGTTTCGGTCTAAAACAGCTTGTTTCGCTGTATCAAGCAAGAATACGTGCTTTTCGCGCAGTTATAAGAGAAAAAGTTTTGACGCGTGTCACAGGGACACTTGTAAAACCGATGTGTTCAGATTTAGCTCGTTTCGGTCTAAAACAGCTTGTTTCGTTGTATTAAGCACGAATACATGCTTTACGCGCAGTTATAGAGAGAAAAAGTTCTGACGCGTATCAGAGAGACACTTGTAAAACCGATGTGTTGTGATTTAGCTCGTTTCGGTCTAAAACAGCTTGTTTCGTTGTATTAAGCACGAATACATGCTTTTCGCGCCGTTATAACAGAAAAAGTATTGACGCGTATCAGAGGAACACTTGTAAAACCGATGTGTTGTGATTTAGCTCGTTTCGGTCTAAAACAGCTTGTTTCGTTGTATAAGCAAGAATACATGCTTTTCGCGCAGTTATAAGAGCAAAAGATTTGACGCGTATCAGAGGAACGCTTGTAAAACCGATGTGTTGTGATTTAGCTCGTTTCGGTCTAAAACAGCTTGTTTCGTTGTATTAAGCACGCATACAATCTTTTCGCGCAGTTATAAGAGAAAAAGTTTTGACGCGTATCACATGGACACTTTAAAACCGAAGTGTTCAGATTTAGCTCGTTTCGGTCTAAAACAGCTTGTTTCGTTGTATTAAGCACGAATACATGCTTTTCGCGCAGTTATAAGAGAAAAGGATTTGATGCGTATCAGAGGAACACTTGTAAAACCGATGTGTTGTGATTTACCTCGTTTCGGTCTAAAACAACTTGTCTCGCTGTATTAAGCAGGAATACATGCTTTTCGCGCAGTTATAAGAGAAAAAGCTTTAAAGGCATGTCACAGGGACACTTGTAAAACCGATGTGTTCAGATTTACCTCGTTTCGGTCTAAAACAGCTTGTTTCGCTGTATTAAGCAAGAATACGTGCTTTTCGCGCAGCTATAAGAGAAAAAGTTTTGACGCCTGTCACAGAGACACGTGTAAAACCGATGTGTTCAGATTTACCTCGTTTCGGTCTAAAACAGCTTGATTCGTTGTATTAAGCATGAATACGTGCTTTTCGCGCAGTTAGAAGAGAAAAAGTTTTGACGCGTGTCACAGGGACACTTGTAAAACCGATGTGTTCAGATTTAGCTCATTTCAGTCTAAAACAGCTTGTTTCGTTGTATTAAGCACGAATACATGCTTTACGCGCAGTTACAGAAGAAAAAGTTTTGACGCGTATTAGAGAGACACTTGTAAAACCGATGTGTTGTGATTTAGCTCGTTTCGGTCTAAAACAGCTTGATTCGTTGTATTAAGCATGAATACGTGCTTTTCGCGCAGTTATAAGAGAAAAAGTTTTGACGCGTGTCACAGGGACACTTGTAAAACCGATGTGTTCAGATTTAGCTCATTTCAGTCTAAAACAGCTTGTTTCGTTATATTAAGCGCGAATACATGCTTTACGCGCAGTTACAGAAGAAAAAGTTTTGACGCGTATTAGAGAGACACTTGTAAAACGATGTGTTGCGATTTAGCTCGTTTCGTTCTAAAACAGCTGGTTTTGTTGTATTAAGCACGAATACATGCTTTTCGCGCAGTTATAAGAGAAAAAGTTTTGCCGCGTATCAGAGGAACACTTGTAAAACCGATGTGTTGTGATTTAGCTCGTTTCGGTCTAAAACAGCTTGTTTCGTTGTATTAAGCAAGAATACATGCTTTTCGCGCAGTTATAAGAGAAAAAGATTTGACGCGTATCAGAGGAACACTTGTAAAACCGATGTGTTGTGATTTAGCTCGTTTCGGTCTAAAACAGCTTGTTTGGCTGTATTAAGCAAGAATACGTGCTTTTCGCGCAGTTATAAGAGAAAAAGTTTTGACGCGTGTCACAGGGACACGTGTAAAACCAATGTGTTCAGATTTAGCTCGTTTCGGTCTAAAACAGCTTGATTCGTTGTATTAAGCACGAATACATGCTTTTCGCGCAGTTAGAAGAGAAAAATTTTGACGCGTATCAGAGGAACACTTGTAAAACCGATGTGTTGAGATTTAGCTCGTTTCGGTCTAAAACAGCTTGTTTCGTTGTATAAGCAAGAATACATGCTTTTCGCGCAGTTATAAGAGAAAAAGATTTGACGCGTATCAGAGGAACGCTTGTAAAACCGATGTGTTGTGATTTAGCTCGTTTCGGTCTAAAACAGCTTGTTTCGCTGTATTAAGCAAGAATACGTGCTTTTCGCGCAGTTATAAGAGAAAAAGTTTTGGCGCGTGTCACCGAGACACTTGTAAAACCGATGTGTTCAGATATAGCTCGTTTCGGTCTAAAACAGCTTGTCTCGCTGTATTAAGCAGGAATACATGCTTTTCGCGCAGTTATAAGAGAAAAAGTTTTAAAGGCATGTCACAGGGACACTTGTAAAACCGATGTGTTCAGACTTACCTCGTTTCGGTCTAAAACAGCTTGTTTCGCTGTATCAAGCAAGAATACGTGCTTTTCGCGGAGTTATAAGAGAAAAAGTTTTGACGCGTGTCACAGGGACACTTGTAAAACCGATGTTTTCAGATTTAGCCGTTTCGGTCTAAAACAACTTGTTTCGTTGTATTAAGCACGAATACATGCTTTACGCGCAGTTATAGAAGAAAAAGTTCTGACGCGTATTAGAGAGACACTTGTAAAACCGATGTGTTGTGATTTAGCTCGTTTCGGTCTAAAACAGCTTGTTTCGATGTATTAAGCACGAATACATGCTTTTCGCGCAGTTATAACAGAAAAAGTATTGACGCGTATCAGAGGAACACTTGTAAAACCGATGTGTTGTGACTTAGCTCAATTCGGTCTAAAACAGCATGTTTCGTTGTATTAAGCACGAATACATGCTTTACGCGCAGTTATAGAAGAAAAACTTTTGACGCGTATTAGAGAGACACTTGTAAAACCGATGTGTTGTGATTTAGCTCGTTTCGGTCTAAAACAGCTTGTTTCGTTGTATTAAGCACGAATACATGCTTTTCGCGCAGTTATAAGAGAAAAAGTTTTGACGCGTATCAGAGGAACACTTGTAAAACCGATGTGTTCAGATTTAGCTCGTTTCGGTCTAAAACAACTTGTTTCGTTGTATTAAGCACGAATACATGCTTTACGCGCAGTTATAGAAGAAAAAGTTTTGACGCGTATTAGAGAGACACGTAAAACCGATGTGTTGTGATTTAGCTCGTTTCGGTCTAAAACAGCTTGTTTCGTTGTATTAAGCACGAATACATGCTTTTCGCGCAGTTATAAAATAAAAATATTTGACGCGTATCAGAGGAACACTTGTAAAACCGATGTGTTGTGATTTAGCTCGTTTCGGTCTAAAACAGCTTGTTTCGTTGTATAAGCAAGAATACATACTTTTCGCGCAGTTATAAGAGAAAAAGATTTGACGCGTATCAGAGGAACGCTTGTAAAACCGATGTGTTGTGATTTAGCTCGTTTCGGTCTAAAACAGCTTGTTTCGCTGTATTAAGCAGGAATACGTGCTTTTCGCGCAGTTAAAAGAGAAAAAGTTTTGGCGCGTGTCACAGAGACACTTGTAAAACCGATGTGTTCAGATTTACCTCGTTTCGGTCTAAAACAGCTTGTTTCGCTGTATTAGGCAAGAATACGTGCTTTTCGCGCAGCTATAAGAGAAAAAGTTTTGACGCCTGTCACAGGGACACGTGTAAAACCGATGTGTTCAGATTTAACTCGTTTCGGTCTAAAACAGCTTGATTCGTTGTATTAAGCATGAATACGTGCTTTTCGCGCAGTTATAAGAGAAAAAGTTTTGACGCGTATCACATGGACACTTTTAAAACCGATGTGTTCAGATTTAGCTCGTTTCGGTCTAAAACAACTTGTTTCGTTGTATTAAGCAAGAATACATGCTTTTCGCGCAGTTATAAGAGAAAAGGATTTGATGCGTATCAGAGGAACACTTGTAAAACCGATGTGTTGTGATTTAGCTCGTTTCGGTCTAAAACAACTTGTCTCGCTGTATTAAGCAGGAATACATGCTTTTCGCGCAGTTATAAGAGAAAAAGTTTTGACGCCTGCCACAGGGACACGTATAAAACCGATGTGTTCAGATTTAACTCGTTTCGGTCTAAAACAGCTTGATTCGTTGTATAAAGCATGAATACGTGCTTTTCGCGCAGTTATAAGAGAAAAAGTTTGGACGCGTGTCACAGGGACACTTTTAAAACAGATGTGTTGTGATTTAGCTCGTTTAGGTCTAAAACAGCTTGTTTCGTTGTATTAAGCAAGAATACATGCTTTTCGCGCAGTTATAAGAGAAAAAGATTTGACGCGTATCAGAGGAACACTTGTAAAACCGATGTGTTGTGATTTAGCTCGTTTCGGTCTAAAACAGCTTGTTTCGCTGTATTAAGCAAGAATACGTGCTTTTCGCGCAGTTATAAGAGAAAAAGTTTTGACGCGTGTCACAGGGACACGTGTAAAACCGATGTGTTCAGATTTAGCTCGTTTCGGTCTAAAACAGCTTGATTCGTTGTATTAAGCACGAATACATGCTTTTCGCGCAGTTATAAGAGAAAAAGTTTTGACGCGTATCAGAGGAACACTTGTAAAACCGATGTGTTGTGATTTAGCTCGTTTCGGTCTAAAACAGCTTGTTTCGTTGTATAAGCAAGAATACATGCTTTTCGCGCAGTTATAAGAGAAAAAGATTTGACGCCTATCAGAGGAACGCTTGTAAAACCGATGTGTTGTGATTTAGCTCGTTTCAGTCTAAAACAGCTTGTTTCGCTGTATTAGGCAAGAATACGTGCTTTTCGCGCAGTTATAAGAGAAAAAGTTTTGGCGCGTGTCACAGAGACACTTGTAAAACCGATGTGTTCAGATATAGCTCGTTTCGGTCTAAAACAGCTTGTCTCGCTGTATTAAGCAGGAATACATGCTTTTCGCGCAGTTATAAGAGAAAAAGTTTTAAAGGCATGTCACAGGGACACTTGTAAAACCGATGTGTTCAGATTTACCTCGTTTCGGTCTAAAACAGCTTGTTTCGCTGTATCAAGCAAGAATACGTGCTTTTCGCGCAGTTATAAGAGAAAAAGTTTTGACGCGTGTCACAGGGACACTTGTAAAACCGATGTGTTCAGATTTAGATCGTTTCGGTCTAAAACAACTTGTTTCGTTGTATTAAGCACGAATACATGCTTTACGCGCAGTTATAGAAGAAAAAGTTCTGACGCGTATTAGAGAGACACTTGTAAAACCGATGTGTTGTGATTTAGCTCGTTTCGGTCTAAAACAGCTTGTTTCGTTGTATTAAGCACGAATACATGCTTTTCGCGCCGTTATAACAGAAAAAGTATTGACGCGTATCAGAGGAACACTTGTAAAACCGATGTTTTGTGATTTAGCTCGTTTCGGTCTAAAACAGCTTGTTTCGTTGTATAAAGCACGAATACATGCTTTACGCGCAGTTATAGAAGAAAAACTTTTGACGCGTATTGGAGAGACAGTTGTAAAACCGATGTGTTGTGATTTAGCTCGTTTCGGTCAAAAACAGCTTGTTTCTTTGTATTAAGCACGAATACATGCTTTTCGCGCAGTTATAAGAGAAAAAGTTTTGACGCGTATCAGAGGAACACTTGTAAAACCGATGTGTTGTGATTTAGCTCGTTTCGGTCTAAAACAACTTGTTTCGTTGTATAAGCAAGAATACATGCTTTTCGCGCAGTTATAAGAGAAAAAGAATTGACGCGTATCAGAGGAACGCTTGTAAAACCGATGTGTTGTGATTTAACTCGTTTCGGTCTAAAACAGCTTGTTTCGCTGTATTAAGCAAGAATACGTGCTTTTCGCGCAGTTATAAGAGAAAAAGTTTTGGCGCGTGTCACAGAGACACTTGTAAAACCGATGTGTTCAGATATAGCTCGTTTCGGTGTAAAACAGCTTGTCTCGCTGTATTAAGCAGGAATACATGCTTTTAGCGCAGTTATAAGAGAAAAAGTTTTAAAGGCATGTCACAGGGACACTTGTAAAACCGATGTGTTCAGATTTACCTCGTTTCGGTCTAAAACAGCTTGTTTCGCTGTATCAAGCAAGAATACGTGCTTTTCGCGCAGTTATAAGAGAAAAAGTTTTGACGCGTGTCACAGGGACACGTGTAAAACCGATGTGTTCAGATTTAACTCGTTTCGGTCTAAAACAGCTTGATTCGTTGTATTAAGCACGAATACGTGCTTTTCGCGCAGTTATAAGAGAAAAAGTTTTGACGCGTGTCACAGGGACACTTGTAAAACCGATGTGTTCAGATTTAGCTCGTTTCAGTCTAAAACAGCTTGTTTCGTTGTATTAAGCACGAATACATGCTTTACGCGCAGTTACGGAAGAAAAAGGTTTGACGCGTACTAGAGAGACACTTGTAAAACCGATGTGTTCAGATTTAGCTCGTTTCGGTCTAAAACAGCTTGTTTCGTTGTATTAAGCACGAATACATGCTTTTCGCACAGTTATAAGAGCAAACGTTTTGACGCGTATCAGAGGAACACTTGTAAAACCGATGTGTTCAGATTTAGCTCGTTTCGGTCTAAAACAGCTTGTTTCGTTGTATTAAGCACGAATACATGCTTTTCGCGCAGTTATAAGAGAAAACGTTTTGACGAGTATCACGTGGAACACTTGTAATACCGATGTGTTGTGATTTAGCTCGTTTCGGTCTAAAACAGCTTGTTTCGCTGTATTAAGCAAGAATACATGCTTTTCGCGCAGTTATAAGAGAAAAAGTTTTGACACGTATCACATGGACACTTTTAAAACCGATGTGTTCAGATTTAGCTCGTTTCGGTCTAAAACAGCTTGTTTCGTTGTATTAAACACGAATACATGCTTTTCGCGCAGTTATAAGAGAAAAAGATTTGATGCGTATCAGAGGAACACTTGTAAAACCGATGTGTTGTGATTTAGCTCGTTTCGGTCTAAAACAGCTTGTTTCGTTGTATTAAGCACAAATACATGCTTTACGCGCAGTTATAGAAGAAAAAGTTTTGACGCGTATTAGAGAGACACTTGTAAAACCGATGTGTTGTGATTTAGCTCGTTTCGGTCTAAAACAGCTTGTTTCGTCGTATAAGCAAGATTACGTGCTTTTCGCGCAGTTATAAGAGAAAAAGTTTTGGCGCGTGTCACAGAGACACTTGTAAAACCGATGTGTTCAAATATAGCTCGTTTCGGTCTAAAACAGCTTGTTTCGTTGTATTAAGCAAGAATACATGCTTTTCGCGCAGTTATAAGAGAAAAAGTTTTGACGCGTGTCACAGGGACACTTGTAAAACCGATGTGTTCAGATTTAGCTCGTTTCGGTTTAAAACAACTTGTTTCGTAGTATTAAGCACGAATACATGCTTTACGCGCAGTTATAGAAGAAAAAGTTCTGACGCGTATTAGAGAGGCGCTTGTAAATCCGATGTGTTGTGATTTAGCTCGTTTCGGTCTAAAACAGCTTGTTTCGTTGTATTAAGCACGAATACATGCTTTTCGCGCAGTTATAAGAGAAAAAGTTTTGACGCGTATCAGAGGAACACTTGTAAAACCGATGTGTTGTGATTTAGCTCGTTTCGGTCTAAAACAGCTTGTTTCGTTGTATTAAGCACGAATACATGCTTTACGCGCGGTTATAGAAGAAAAAGTTTTGACGCGTATTAGAGAGACACTTGTAAAACCGATGTGTTGTGATTTAGCTCGTTTCGGTCTAAAACAGCTTGTTTCGTTGTATTAAGCACGCATATAATCTTTTCGCGCAGTTATAAGAGAAAAAGTTTTGACGCGTATCACATGGACACTTTTAAAACCGATGTGTTCAGATTTAGCTCGTTTCGGTCTAAAACAGCTTGTTTCGTTGTATTAAGCACGAATACATGCTTTTCGCGCAGTTATAAGAGAAAAAGATTTGATGCGTATCAGAGGAACACTTGTAAAACCGATGTGTTGTGATTTAGCTCGTTTCGGTCTAAAACAGCTTGTTTCGTTGTATTAAGCACGAATACATGCTTTACGCGCAGTTATAGAAGAAAAAGTTTTGACGCGTATTAGAGAGACACTTGTAAAACCGATGTGTTGTGATTTAGCTCGTTTCGGTCTAAAACAGCTTGTTTCGTTGTATTAAGCAGGAATACATGCTTTTCGCGCAGTTATAAGAGAAAAAGTTTTGACGCGTATCAGAGGAACACTTGTAAAACCGATGTGTTGTGATTTAGCTCGTTTCGGTCTAAAACAGCTTGTTTCGTTGTATAAGCAAGAATACGTGCGTTTCGCGCAGTTATAAGAGAAAAAGTTTTGGCGCGTGTCACATAGACACTTGTAAAACCGATGTGTTCAAATATAGCTCGTTTCGGTCTAAAACAGCTTGTTTCATTGTATTAAGCACGAATACATGCTTTTCGCGCAGTTATAAGCGAAAAAGTTTTGACGAGTATCACGTGGATACTCGTAAAACCGATGTGTTGTGATTTAGCTCGTTTCGGTCTAAAACAGCTCGTTTCGCTGTAATAAGCAAGAATACGTGCTTTTCGCGCAGTTATAAGAGAAAAAGTTTTGACGCGTGTCACAGGGACACGTGTAAAACCGATGTGTTCAGATTTAGCTCGTTTCGGTCTAAAACAGCTTGATTCGTTGTTTTAAGCACGAATACATGCTTTTCGCGCAGTTATAAGAGAAAAAGTTTTGACGCGTATCAGAGGAACACTTGTAAAACCGATGTGTTGTGATTTAGCTCGTTTCGGTCTAAAACAGCTTGTTTCGTTCTATAAGCAAGAATACATGCTTTTCGCGCAGTTATAAGAGAAAAAGATTTGACGCCTATCAGAGGAACGCTTGTAAAACAGATGTGTTGTGATTTAGCTCGTTTCGGTCTAAAACAGCTTGTTTCGCTGTATTAAGCAAGAATACGTGCTTTTCGCGCAGTTATAAGAGAAAAAGTTTTAAAGGCATATCACAGGGACACTTGTAAAACCGATGTGTTCAGATTTACCTCGTTTCGGTCTAAAACAGCTAGTTTCGCTGTATCAAGCAAGAATACGTGCTTTTCGCGCAGCTATAAGAGAAAAAGTTTTGACGCGTGTCACAGGGACACTTGTAAATCCGATGTGTTCAGATATAGCTCGTTTCGGTCTAAAACAGCTTGTCTCGCTGTATTAAGCAGGAATACATGCTTTTCGCGCAGTTATAAGAGAAAAAGTTTTAAAGGCATATCACAGGGACACTTGTAAAACCGATGTGTTCAGATTTACCTCGTTTCGGTCTAAAACAGCTTGTTTCGCTGTATCAAGCAAGAATACGTGCTTTTCGCGCAGTTATAAGAGAGAAAGTTTTGACGCGTGTCACAGGGACACTTGTAAAACCGATGTGTTCAGATTTATCTCGTTTCGGTCTAAAACAACTTGTTTCGTTGTATTAAGCACGAATACATGCTTTACGCTCAGTTATAGAAGAAACAGTTCTGACGCGTATTAGAGAGACACTTGTAAAACCGATGTGTTCTGATTTAGCTCGTTTCGGTCTAAAACAGCTTGTTTCGTTGTATTAAGCACGAATACATGCTTTTCGCGCAGTTATAACAGAAAAAGTATTGACGCGTATCAGAGGAACACTTGTAAAACCGATGTGTTTTGATTTAGCTCGTTTCGGTCTAAAACAGCTTGCTTCGTTGTATTAAGCACGAATCATGCTTTTCGCGCAGTTACAAGAGAAAAAGTTTTGACGCGTATCAGAGGAACACTTGTAAAACCGATGTGTTGTGATTTAGCTCGTTTCGGTCTAAAACAGCTTGTTTCGTTGTATTAAGCACGAAAACATGCTTTACGCGCGGTTATAGAAGAAAAAGTTTTGACGCGTATTAGAGAGACACTTTTAAAACCGATGTGTTCAGATTTAGCTCGTTTCGGTCTAAAACAGCTTGTTTCGTTGTACTAAGCACGAATACATGCTTTTCGCGCAGTTATAAGAGAAAAAGATTTGATGCGTATCAGAGGAACACTTGTAAAACCGATGTGTTGTGATTTAGCTCGTTTCGGTCTAAAACAGCTTGTTTCGTTGTATTAAGCACGAATACGTGCTTTACGCGCAGTTATAGAAGAAAAAGTTTTGACGCGTATTAGAGAGACACTTGTAAAACCGATGTGTTGTGATTTAGCTCGTTTCGGTATTAAACAGCTTGATTCGTTGTATTAAGCAGGAATACATGCTTTTCGCGCAGTTATAAGAGAAAAAGTTTTGACGCGTATCAGAGGAACACTTGTAAAACCGATGTGTTGAGATTTAGCTCGTTTCGGTCTAAAACAGCTTGTTTGGTTGTATAAGCAAGAATACGTGCTTTTCGCGCAGTTATAAGAGAAGAAGTTTTGGTGCGTGTCACAAAGACACTTGTAAAACCGATGTGTTCAGATATAGCTCGTTTCGGTCTAAAACAGCTTGTTTCGTTGTATTAAGCACGAATACGTGCTTTTCGCGCAGTTATAAGCGAAAAAGTTTTGACGAGTATCACGTGGATACTTGTAAAACCGATGTGTTCAGATATAGCTCGATTTGGTATAAAACAGCTTGTTTCGTTGTTTTAAGCACGAATACATGCTTTTCGCGCAGTTATAAGAGAAAAAGTTTTGACGCGTATCAGAGGGACACTTGTAAAACCGATGTGTTGTGATTTAGCTCGTTTCGGTCTAAAACAGCTTGTTTCGTTCTATAAGCAAGAATACATGCTTTTCGCGCAGTTATAAGAGAAAAAGATTTGACGCCTATCAGAGGAACGCTTGTAAAACAGATGTGTTGTGATTTAGCTCGTTTCGGTCTAAAACAGCTTGTTTCGCTGTATTAAGCAAGAATACGTGCTTTTCGCGCAGTTATAAGAGAAAAAGTTTTAAAGGCATATCACAGGGACACTTGTAAAACCGATGTGTTCAGATTTACCTCGTTTCGGTCTAAAACAGCTAGTTTCGCTGTATCAAGCAAGAATACGTGCTTTTCGCGCAGTTATAAGAGAAAAAGTTTTGACGCGTGTCACAGGGACACTTGTAAATCCGATGTGTTCAGATATAGCTCGTTTCGGTCTAAAACAGCTTGTCTCGCTGTATTAAGCAGGAATACATGCTTTTCGCGCAGTTATAAGAGAAAAAGTTTTAAAGGCATATCACAGGGACACTTGTAAAACCGATGTGTTCAGATTTACCTCGTTTCGGTCTAAAACAGCTTGTTTCGCTGTATCAAGCAAGAATACGTGCTTTTCGCGCAGTTATAAGAGAAAAAGTTTTGACGCGTGTCACAGGGACACTTGTAAAACCGATGTGTTCAGATTTATCTCGTTTCGGTCTAAAACAACTTGTTTCGTTGTATTAAGCACGAATACATGCTTTACGCTCAGTTATAGAAGAAACAGTTCTGACGCGTATTAGAGAGACACTTGTAAAACCGATGTGTTCTGATTTAGCTCGTTTCGGTCTAAAACAGCTTGTTTCGTTGTATTAAGCACGAATACATGCTTTTCGCGCAGTTATAACAGAAAACGTATTGACGCGTATCAGAGGAACACTTGTAAAACCGATGTGTTGTGATTTAGCTCGTTTCGGTCTAAAACAGCTTGCTTCGTTGTATTAAGCACGAATACATGCTTTTCGCGCAGTTACAAGAGAAAAAGTTTTGACGCGTATCAGAGGAACACTTGTAAAACCGATGTGTTGTGATTTAGCTCGTTTCGGTCTAAAACAGCTTGTTTCGTTGTATTAAGCACGAAAACATGCTTTACGCGCGGTTATAGAAGAAAAAGTTTTGACGCGTATTAGAGAGACACTTTTAAAACCGATGTGTTCAGATTTAGCTCGTTTCGGTCTAAAACAGCTTGTTTCGTTGTACTAAGCACGAATACATGCTTTTCGCGCAGTTATAAGAGAAAAAGATTTGATGCGTATCAGAGGAACACTTGTAAAACCGATGTGTTGTGATTTAGCTCGTTTCGGTCTAAAACAGCTTGTTTCGTTGTATTAAGCACGAATACGTGCTTTACGCGCAGTTATAGAAGAAAAAGTTTTGACGCGTATTAGAGAGACACTTGTAAAACCGATGTGTTGTGATTTAGCTCGTTTCGGTATTAAACAGCTTGATTCGTTGTATTAAGCAGGAATACATGCTTTTCGCGCAGTTATAAGAGAAAAAGTTTTGACGCGTATCAGAGGAACACTTGTAAAACCGATGTGTTGAGATTTAGCTCGTTTCGGTCTAAAACAGCTTGTTTGGTTGTATAAGCAAGAATACGTGCTTTTCGCGCAGTTATAAGAGAAGAAGTTTTGGTGCGTGTCACAGAGACACTTGTAAAACCGATGTGTTCAGATATAGCTCGTTTCGGTCTAAAACAGCTTGTTTCGTTGTATTAAGCACGAATACGTGCTTTTCGCGCAGTTATAAGCGAAAAAGTTTTGACGAGTATCACGTGGATACTTGTAAAACCGATGTGTTCAGATATAGCTCGATTTGGTATAAAACAGCTTGTTTCGTTGTTTTAAGCACGAATACATGCTTTTCGCCCAGTTATAGAAGAAAAAGTTTTGACGCGTATTAGAGGGACACTTGTAAAACCGATGTTTTCAGATTTAGCTCATCTCGGTCTAAAACAGCTTGTTTCGTTGTATTAGGCAAGAATACATGCTTTTCGCGCAGTTATAAGAGAAAAAGTTTTGACGCGTATCAGAGGAACACTTGTAAAACCGATGTGTTCAGATTTACCTCGTTTCGGACTAAAACAGCTTGTTTCATTGTATTAAGCACGAATACATGCCTTTCGCGCAGTTATAAGAGAAAACGATTTGACGCGTATCACATGGACACTTGTAAAACCGATGTGTTCAGATCTAGCTCGTTTTTGTCTCAAACAGCATGTTTCGTTGTATTAAGCACGAATACATGCTTTTCGCGCAGTTATAAGAGAAAAAGTTTTGACGCGTATCACATGGACACTTGTAAAACCGATGTGTTCAGATCCAGCTCGTTTTGATCTAAAACAGCTTGTTTCGTTGTATTAAGCATGAATACATGCTTTTCGCGCAGTTATAAGAGAAAAAGATTTGATGCGTATCAGAGGAACACTTGTAAAACCGATGTGTTGTGATTTAGCTCGTTTCGGTCTAAAACAGCTTGTTTCGTTGTATTAGGCACGAATACATGCTTTACGCGCAGTTATAGAAGAAAAAGTTTTGACGCGTATTAGAGAGACACTTGTAAAACCGATGTGTTGTGATTTAGCTCGTTTCGGTCTAAAACAGCTTGTTTCGTTGTATTAAGCAGGAATACATGCTTTTCGCGCAGTTATAAGAGAAAAAGTTTTGACGCGTATCAGAGGAACACTTGTAAAACCGATGTGTTGTGATTTAGCTCGTTTCGGTCTAAAACAGCTTGTTTCGTTGTATAAGCAAGAATACGTGCTTTTCGCGCAGTTATAAGAGAAAAAGTTTTGACGCGTGTCACAGGGACACGTGTAAAACCGATGTGTTCAGATTTAGCTCGTTTCGGTTTAAAACAGCTTGATTCGTTGTTTTAGGCACGAATACATGCTTTTCGCGCAGTTATAAGAGAAAAAGTTTTGACGCGTATCAGAGGAACACTTGTAAAACCGATGTGTTGTGATTTAGCTCGTTTCGGTCTAAAACAGCTTGTTTCGTTGTATAAGCAAGAATACATGCTTTTCGCGCAGTTATAAGAGAAAAAGATTTGACGCCTATCAGAGGAACGCTTGTAAAACCGATGTGTTGTGATTTAGCTCGTTTCGGTCTAAAACAGCTTGTTTCGCTGTATTAAGCAAGAATACGTGCTTTTCGCGCAGTTATAAGAGAAAAAGTTTTGGCGCGTGTCACAGAGACACTTGTAAAACCGATGTGTTCAGATATAGCTCGTTTCGGTCTAAAACAGCTTGTCTCGCTGTATTAAGCAGGAATACATGCTTTTCGCGCAGTTATAAGAGAAAAAGTTTTGACGCGTGTCACAGGGACACTTGTAAAACCGATGTGTTCAGATTTATCTCGTTTCGGTCTAAAACAACTTGTTTCGTTGTATTAAGCACGAATACATGCTTTACGCGCAGTTATAGAAGAAAAAGTTCTGACGCGTATTAGAGAGACACTTGTAAAACCGATGTGTTGTGATTTAGCTCGTTTCGGTCTAAAACAGCTTGTTTCGTTGTATTAAGCACGAATACATGCTTTTCGCGCAGTTATAACAGAAAAAGTATTGACGCGTATCAGAGGAACACTTGTAAGACCGATGTGTTGTGATTTAGCTCGTTTCGGTCTAAAACAGCTTGTTTCGTTGTATTAAGCACGAAAACATGCTTTACGCGCGGTTATAGAAGAAAAAGTTTTGACGCGTATTAGAGAGACACTTTTGAAACCGATGTGTTCAGATTTAGCTCGTTTCGGTCTAAAACAGCTTGTTTCGTTGTATTAAGCACGAATACATGCTTTTCGCGCAGTTATAAGAGAAAAAGATTTGATGCGTATTAGAGAGACACTTGTAAAACCGATGTGTTGTGATTTAGCTCGTTTCGGTCTAAAACAGCTTGTTTCGTTGTATTAAGCAGGAATACATGCTTTTCGCGCAGTTATAAGAGAAAAAGTTTTGACGCGTATCAGAGGAACACTTGTAAAACCGATGTGTTGTGATTTAGCTCGTTTCGGTCTAAAACAGCTTGTTTGGTTGTATAAGCAAGAATACGTGCTTTTCGCGCAGTTATAAGAGAAAAAGTTTTGGTGCGTGTCACAGAGACACTTGTAAAACCGATGTGTTCAGATATAGCTCGTTTCGGTCTAAAACAGCTTGTTTCGTTGTATTAAGCACGAATACGTGCTTTTCGCGCAGTTATAAGCGAAAAAGTTTTGACGAGTATCACGTGGATACTTGTAAAACCGATGTGTTCAGATATAGCTCGATTTGGTATAAAACAGCTTGTTTCGTTGTTTTAAGCACGAATACATGCTTTTCGCCCAGTTATAGAAGAAAAAGTTTTGACGCGTATTAGAGGGACACTTGTAAAACCGATGTTTTCAGATTGAGCTCATCTCGGTCTAAAACAGCTTGTTTCGTTGTATTAGGCAAGAATACATGCTTTTCGCGCCGTTATAAGAGAAAAAGTTTTGACGCGTATCAGAGGAACACTTGTAATACCGATGTGTTCAGATTTACCTCGTTTCGGACTAAAACAGCTTGTTTCATTGTATTAAGCACGAATACATGCCTTTCGCGCAGTTATAAGAGAAAAAGTTTTGACGCGTGTCACAGGGACACTTGTAAAACCGATGTGTTCAGATTTATCTCGTTTCGGTCTAAAACAACTTGTTTCGTTGTATTAAGCACGAATACATGCTTTACGCTCAGTTATAGAAGAAACAGTTCTGACGCGTATTAGAGAGACACTTGTAAAACCGATGTGTTCTGATTTAGCTCGTTTCGGTCTAAAACAGCTTGTTTCGTTGTATTAAGCACGAATACATGCTTTTCGCGCAGTTATAACAGAAAACGTATTGACGCGTATCAGAGGAACACTTGTAAAACCGATGTGTTGTGATTTAGCTCGTTTCGGTCTAAAACAGCTTGCTTCGTTGTATTAAGCACGAATACATGCTTTTCGCGCAGTTACAAGAGAAAAAGTTTTGACGCGTATCAGAGGAACACTTGTAAAACCGATGTGTTGTGATTTAGCTCGTTTCGGTCTAAAACAGCTTGTTTCGCTGTATTAAGCACGAATACATGCTTTTCGCGCAGTTATAAGAGAAAAAGTTTTGACGCGTATCACAGGACACTTTTAAAACCGATGTGTTCAGATTTAGCTCGTTTCGGTCTAAAACAGCTTGTTTCGTTGTATTAAGCACGAATACATGCTTTTCGCGCAGTTATAAGAGAAAAAGATTTGATGCGTATCAGAGGAACACTTGTAAAACCGATGTGTTGTGATTTAGCTCGTTTCGGTCTAAAACAGCTTGTTTCGTTGTATTAAGCACGAATACATGCTTTACGCGCAGTTATAGAAGAAAAAGTTTTGACGCGTATTAGAGAGACACTTGTAAAACCGATGTGTTGTGATTTAGCTCGTTTCGGTCTAAAACAGCTTGTTTCGTTGTATTAAGCAAGAATACATGCTTTTCGCGCAGTTATAAGAGAAAAAGTTTTGACGCGTATCAGAGGAGACACTTGTAAAACCGATGTGTTCAGATTTAGCTCGTTTCGGTCT
Source organism: Amblyomma americanum (assembly GCA_030143305.2). Classification (NCBI taxonomy): domain Eukaryota; kingdom Metazoa; phylum Arthropoda; class Arachnida; order Ixodida; family Ixodidae; genus Amblyomma; species Amblyomma americanum. The sequence goes on along the minus strand of JARKHS020001167.1, from coordinate 39,829 downwards.
AAAACAGCTTGTTTCGTTGTATTAAGCAAGAATACATGCTTTTCGCGCAGTTATAAGAGAAAAAGTTTTGACGCGTGTCACAGAGACACTTGTAAAACCGATGTGTTCAGATATAGCTCGTTTCGGTCTAAAACAGCTTGTTTCGTTGTATTAAGCACGAATACATGCTTTTCGCGCAGTTATAAGAGAAAAAGTTTTGACGCGTATCACAGGGACACTTGTAAAACCGATGTGTTCAGATTTAGCTCGTTTCGGTCTAAAACAGCTTGTTTCGTTGTATTAAGCACGAATACATGCTTTTCGCGCAGTTATAGAAGAAAAAGTTTTGACGCGTATTAGAGGGACACTTGTAAAACCGATGTGTTTCAGATTTAGCTCGTTTCGGTCTAAAACAGCTTGTTTCGTTGTATTAAGCACGAATACATGCTTTTCGCGCAGTTATAAGAGAAAAAGTTTTGACGCGTATCAGAGGAACACTTGTAAAACCGATGTGTTCAGATTTACCTCGTTTCGGTCTAAAACAGCTTGTTTCGTTGTATTAAGCACGAATACATGCTTTTCGCGCAGTTATAAGAGAAAAAGATTTGACGCGTATCACATGGACACTTGTAAAACCGATGTGTTCAGATTTAGCTCGTTTCGGTCTAAAACAGCTTGTTTCGTTGTATTAAGCACGAATACATGCTTTTCGCGCAGTTATAAGAGAAAAAGTTTTGACGCGTATCACATGGACACTTGTAAAACCGATGTGTTCAGATTTAGCTCGTTTCGGTCTAAAACAGCTTGTTTCGTTGTATTAAGCACGAATACATGCTTTTCGCGCAGTTATAAGAGAAAAAGATTTGACGCGTATCAGAGGAACACTTGTAAAACCGATGTGTTGTGATTTAGCTCGTTTCGGTCTAAAACAGCTTGTTTCGTTGTATTAAGCACGAATACATGCTTTTCGCGCAGTTATAAGAGAAAAAGTTTTGACGCGTATCAGAGGAGACACTTGTAAAACCGATGTGTTGTGATTTAGCTCGTTTCGGTCTAAAACAGCTTGTTTCGTTGTATTAAGCAAGAATACGTGCTTTTCGCGCAGTTATAAGAGAAAAAGTTTTGACGCGTGTCACAGGGACACGTGTAAAACCGATGTGTTCAGATTTAGCTCGTTTCGGTCTAAAACAGCTTGATTCGTTGTATTAAGCACGAATACATGCTTTTCGCGCAGTTATAAGAGAAAAAGTTTTGACGCGTATCAGAGGAACACTTGTAAAACCGATGTGTTGTGATTTAGCTCGTTTCGGTCTAAAACAGCTTGTTTCGTTGTATTAAGCAAGAATACATGCTTTTCGCGCAGTTATAAGAGAAAAAGTTTTGACGCGTATCAGAGGACACGTTGTAAAACCGATGTGTTGTGATTTAGCTCGTTTCGGTCTAAAACAGCTTGTTTCGTTGTATTAAGCACGAATACGTGCTTTTCGCGCAGTTATAAGAGAAAAAGTTTTGACGCGTATCAGAGGAACACTTGTAAAACCGATGTGTTGTGATTTAGCTCGTTTCGGTCTAAAACAGCTTGTTTCGCTGTATTAAGCAGGAATACATGCTTTTCGCGCAGTTATAAGAGAAAAAGTTTTGACGCGTGTCACAGGGACACTTGTAAAACCGATGTGTTCAGATTTAGCTCGTTTCGGTCTAAAACAGCTTGTTTCGTTGTATTAAGCACGAATACATGCTTTACGCGCAGTTATAGAGAGAAAAAGTTTTGACGCGTATTAGAGAGACACTTGTAAAACCGATGTGTTGAGATTTAGCTCGTTTCGGTCTAAAACAGCTTGTTTCGTTGTATTAAGCACGAATACATGCTTTTCGCGCAGTTATAAGAGAAAAAGTTTTGACGCGTATCAGAGGGACACTTGTAAAACCGATGTGTTGAGATTTAGCTCGTTTCGGTCTAAAACAGCTTGTTTCGTTGTATTAAGCACGAATACATGCTTTTCGCGCAGTTATAAGAGAAAAAGTTTTGACGCGTATCAGAGAGACACTTGTAAAACCGATGTGTTCAGATTTAGCTCGTTTCGGTCTAAAACAGCTTGTTTCGTTGTATTAAGCACGAATACATGCTTTTCGCGCAGTTATAAGAGAAAAAGTTTTGACGCGTATCAGAGGACACTTGTAAAACCGATGTGTTGTGATTTAGCTCGTTTCGGTCTAAAACAGCTTGTTTCGTTGTATTAAGCACGAATACATGCTTTTCGCGCAGTTATAAGAGAAAAAGTTTTGACGCGTATCAGAGGAACACTTGTAAAACCGATGTGTTGTGATTTAGCTCGTTTCGGTCTAAAACAGCTTGTTTCGTTGTATTAAGCACGAATACGTGCTTTTCGCGCAGTTATAAGAGAAAAAGTTTTGACGCGTATCACGAGAGACACTTGTAAAACCGATGTGTTCAGATTTAGCTCGTTTCGGTCTAAAACAGCTTGTTTCGTTGTATTAAGCACGAATACATGCTTTTCGCGCAGTTATAAGAGAAAAAGTTTTGACGCGTATCACGTGGACACTTGTAAAACCGATGTGTTCAGATTTAGCTCGTTTCGGTCTAAAACAGCTTGTTTCGTTGTATTAAGCACGAATACATGCTTTTCGCGCGGTTATAGAAGAAAAAGTTTTGACGCGTATTAGAGGGACACTTGTAAAACCGATGTGTTCAGATTTAGCTCGTTTCGGTCTAAAACAGCTTGTTTCGTTGTATTAAGCACGAATACATGCTTTTCGCGCAGTTATAAGAGAAAAAGTTTTGACGCGTATCAGAGGAACACTTGTAATACCGATGTGTTCAGATTTAGCTCGTTTCGGACTAAAACAGCTTGTTTCGTTGTATTAAGCACGAATACATGCCTTTCGCGCAGTTATAAGAGAAAAAGATTTGACGCGTATCACAGGGACACTTGTAAAACCGATGTGTTCAGATTTAGCTCGTTTCGGTCTAAAACAGCTTGTTTCGTTGTATTAAGCACGAATACATGCTTTTCGCGCAGTTATAAGAGAAAAAGTTTTGACGCGTATCAGAGGACACTTGTAAAACCGATGTGTTGTGATTTAGCTCGTTTCGGTCTAAAACAGCTTGTTTCGTTGTATTAAGCACGAATACATGCTTTTCGCGCAGTTATAAGAGAAAAAGTTTGACGCGTATCAGAGGAACACTTGTAAAACCGATGTGTTGTGATTTAGCTCGTTTCGGTCTAAAACAGCTTGTTTCGTTGTATTAAGCAAGAATACATGCTTTACGCGCAGTTATAGAAGAAAAAGTTTTGACGCGTATTAGAGAGACACTTGTAAAACCGATGTGTTGTGATTTAGCTCGTTTCGGTCTAAAACAGCTTGTTTCGTTGTATTAAGCAGGAATACATGCTTTTCGCGCAGTTATAAGAGAAAAAGTTTTGACGCGTATCAGAGGAACACTTGTAAAACCGATGTGTTGTGATTTAGCTCGTTTCGGTCTAAAACAGCTCGTTTCGTTGTATAAGCAAGAATACGTGCTTTTCGCGCAGTTATAAGAGAAAAAGTTTTGGCGCGTGTCACAGAGACACTTGTAAAACCGATGTGTTCAGATATAGCTCGTTTCGGTCTAAAACAGCTTCTTTCGTTGTATTAAGCACGAATACATGCTTTTCGCGCAGTTATAAGCGAAAAAGTTTTGACGAGTATCACGTGGATACTTGTAAAACCGATGTGTTGTGATTTAGCTCGTTTCGGTCTAAAACAGCTTGTTTCGCTGTATTAAGCAAGAATACGTGCTTTTCGCGCAGTTATAAGAGAAAAAGTTTTGACGCGTGTCACAGGGACACCTGTAAAACCGATGTGTTCAGATTTAGCTCGTTTCGGTCTAAAACAGCTTGATTCGTTGTATTAAGCACGAATACATGCTTTTCGCGCAGTTATAAGAGAAAAAGTTTTGACGCGTATCAGAGGAACACTTGTAAAACCGATGTGTTGTGATTTAGCTCGTTTCGGTCTAAAACAGCTTGTTTCGTTGTATTAAGCAAGAATACATGCTTTTCGCGCAGTTATAAGAGAAAAAGATTTGACGCCTATCAGAGGAACGCTTGTAAAACCGATGTGTTGTGATTTAGCTCGTTTCGGTCTAAAACAGCTTGTTTCGCTGTATTAAGCAAGAATACGTGCTTTTCGCGCAGTTATAAGAGAAAAAGTTTTGGCGCGTGTCACAGAGAAACTTGTAAAACCGATGTGTTCAGATATAGCTCGTTTCGGTCTAAAACAGCTTGTCTCGCTGTATTAAGCAGGAATACATGCTTTTCGCGCAGTTATAAGAGAAAAAGTTTTAAAGGCATGTCACAGTGACACTTGTAAAACCGATGTGTTCAGATTTACCTCGTTTCGGTCTAAAACAGCTTGTTTCGCTGTATCAAGCAAGAATACGTGCTTTTCGCGCAGTTATAAGAGAAAAAGTTTTGACGCGTGTCACAGGGACACTTGTAAAACCGATGTGTTCAGATTTATCTCGTTTCGGTCTAAAACAACTTGTTTCGTTGTATTAAGCACGAATACATGCTTTACGCGCAGTTATAGAAGAAAAAGTTCTGACGCGTATTAGAGAGACACTTGTAAAACCGATGTGTTGTGATTTAGCTCGTTTCGGTCTAAAACAGCTTGTTTCGTTGTATTAAGCACGAATACATGCTTTTCGCGCAGTTATAACAGAAAAAGTATTGACGCGTATCAGAGGAACACTTGTAAAACCGATGTGTTGTGATTTAGCTCGTTTCGGTCTAAAACAGCTTGTTTCGTTGTATTAAGCACGAATACATGCTTTTCGCGCAGTTATAAGAGAAAAAGTTTTGACGCGTATCAGAGGAACACTTGTAAAACCGATGTGTTGTGATTTAGCTCGTTTCGGTCTAAAACAGCTTGTTTCGTTGTATTAAGCACGAAAACATGCTTTACGCGCGGTTATAGAAGAAAAAGTTTTGACGCGTATTAGAGAGACACTTTTAAAACCGATGTGTTCAGATTTAGCTCGTTTCGGTCTAAAACAGCTTGTTTCGTTGTATTAAGCACGAATACATGCTTTTCGCGCAGTTATAAGAGAAAAAGATTTGATGCGTATCAGAGGAACACTTGTAAAACCGATGTGTTGTGATTTAGCTCGTTTCGGTCTAAAACAGCTTGTTTCGTTGTATTAGGCACGAATACGTGCTTTACGCGCAGTTATAGAAGAAAAAGTTTTGACGCGTATTAGAGAGACACTTGTAAAACCGATGTGTTGTGATTTAGCTCGTTTCGGTCTAAAACAGCTTGTTTCGTTGCATTAAGCAGGAATACATGCTTTTCGCGCAGTTATAAGAGAAAAAGTTTTGACGCGTATCAGAGGAACACTTGTAAAACCGATGTGTTGTGATTTAGCTCGTTTCGGTCTAAAACAGCTTGTTTGGTTGTATAAGGTTGTATATACGTGCTTTTCGCGCAGTTATAAGAGAAAAAGTTTTGGTGCGTGTCACAGAGACACTTGTAAAACCGATGTGTTCAGATATAGCTCGTTTCGGTCTAAAACAGCTTGTTTCGTTGTATTAAGCACGAATACGTGCTTTTCGAGCAGTTATAAGCGAAAAAGTTTTGACGAGTATCACGTGGATACTTGTAAAACCGATGTGTTCAGATATAGCTCGATTTCGGTATAAAACAGCTTGTTTCGTTGTTTTAAGCACGAATACATGCTTTTCGCCCAGTTATAGAAGAAAAAGTTTTGACGCGTATTCAGAGGGACACTTGTAAAACCGATGTGTTCAGATTTAGCTCGTTTCGGTCTAAAACAGCTTGTTTCGTTGTATTAAGCACGAATACATGCTTTTCGCGCAGTTATAAGAGAAAAAGTTTTGACGCGTATCAGAGGAACACTTGTAAAACCGATGTGTTCAGATTTAGCTCGTTTCGGACTAAAACAGCTTGTTTCGTTGTATTAAGCACGAATACATGCCTTTCGCGCAGTTATAAGAGAAAACGTTTTGACGCGTATCACATGGACACTTGTAAAACCGATGTGTTCAGATCTAGCTCGTTTTGGTCTCAAACAGCATGTTTCGTTGTATTAAGCACGAATACATGCTTTTCGCGCAGTTATAAGAGAAAAAGTTTTGACGCGTATCAGATGGAACACTTGTAAAACCGATGTGTTCAGATCCAGCTCGTTTTGATCTAAAACAGCTTGTTTCGTTGTATTAAGCACGAATACATGCTTTTCGCGCAGTTATAAGAGAAAAAGTTTTGACGAGTATCACGTGGATACTTGTAAAACCGATGTGTTCAGATTTAGCTCGTTTTGGTATAAAACAGCTTGTTTCGTTGTTTTAAGCACGAATACATGCTTTTCGCGCAGTTATAGAAGAAAAAGTTTTGACGCGTATTAGATCGACACTTGTAAAACCGATGTGTTCAGATTTAGCTCATCTCGGTCTGAAACAGCTTGTTTCGTTGTATTAAGCACGAATACATGCTTTTTGCGCAGTTATAAGAGAAAAAGTTTTGACGAGTATCACGTGGATACTTGTAAAACCGATGTGTTCAGATTTAGCTCGTTTCGGTCTAAAACAGCTTGTTTCGTTGTATTAAGCACGAATACATGCTTTTCGCGCAGTTATAAGAGAAAAAGTTTTGACGAGTATCACGTGGAACACTTGTAATACCGATGTGTTGTGATTTAGCTCGTTTAGGTCTAAAACAGCTTGTTTCGCTGTATTAAGCAAGAATACATGCTTTTCGCGCAGTTATAAGAGAAAAAGATTTGACGCGTGTCACAGGGACACTTGTAAAACCGATGTGTTCAGATTTAGCTCGTTTCGGTCTAAAACAACTTGTTTCGTTGTATTAAGCACGAATACATGCTTTACGCGCAGTTATAGAAGAAAAAGTTCTGACGCGTATTAGAGAGACACTTGTAAAACCGATGTGTTGTGATTTAGCTCGTTTCGGTCTAAAACAGCTTGTTTCGTTGTATTAAGCACGAATACATGCTTTTCGCGCAGTTATAAGAGAAAAAGTATTGACGCGTATCAGAGGAACACTTGTAAAACCGATGTGTTGTGATTTAGCTCGTTTCGGTCTAAAACAGCTTGTTTCGTTGTATTAAGCACGAATACATGCTTTACGCGCAGTTATAGAAGAAAAAGTTTTGACGCGTATTAGAGAGACACTTGTAAAACCGATGTGTTGTGATTTAGCTCGTTTCGGTCTAAAACAGCTTGTTTCGTTGTATTAAGCAGGAATACATGCTTTTCGCGCAGTTATAAGAGAAAAAGTTTTGACGCGTATCAGAGGAACACTTGTAAAACCGATGTGTTGTGATTTAGCTCGTTTCGGTCTAAAACAGCTTGTTTCGTTGTATTAAGCAAGAATACGTGCTTTTCGCGCAGTTATAAGAGAAAAAGTTTTGACGCGTGTCAGAGAGACACTTGTAAAACCGATGTGTTCAGATTTAGCTCGTTTCGGTCTAAAACAGCTTGTTTCGTTGTATTAAGCACGAATACATGCTTTTCGCGCAGTTATAAGAGAAAAAGTTTTGACGCGTATCACAGGGACACTTGTAAAACCGATGTGTTGTGATTTAGCTCGTTTCGGTCTAAAACAGCTTGTTTCGTTGTATTAAGCAAGAATACATGCTTTTCGCGCAGTTATAAGAGAAAAAGTTTTGACGCGTGTCACAGGGACACCTGTAAAACCGATGTGTTCAGATTTAGCTCGTTTCGGTCTAAAACAGCTTGTTTCGTTGTATTAAGCACGAATACATGCTTTTCGCGCAGTTATAAGAGAAAAAGTTTTGACGCGTATCAGAGGAACACTTGTAAAACCGATGTGTTGTGATTTAGCTCGTTTCGGTCTAAAACAGCTTGTTTCGTTGTATTAAGCAAGAATACATGCTTTTCGCGCAGTTATAAGAGAAAAAGATTTGACGCGTATCAGAGGAACGCTTGTAAAACCGATGTGTTGTGATTTAGCTCGTTTCGGTCTAAAACAGCTTGTTTCGCTGTATTAAGCAAGAATACGTGCTTTTCGCGCAGTTATAAGAGAAAAAGTTTTGGCGCGTGTCACAGAGAAACTTGTAAAACCGATGTGTTCAGATATAGCTCGTTTCGGTCTAAAACAGCTTGTCTCGCTGTATTAAGCAGGAATACATGCTTTTCGCGCAGTTATAAGAGAAAAAGTTTTAAAGGCATGTCACAGTGACACTTGTAAAACCGATGTGTTCAGATTTACCTCGTTTCGGTCTAAAACAGCTTGTTTCGCTGTATCAAGCAAGAATACGTGCTTTTCGCGCAGTTATAAGAGAAAAAGTTTTGACGCGTGTCACAGGGACACTTGTAAAACTGATGTGTTCAGATTTATCTCGTTTCGGTCTAAAACAACTTGTTTCGTTGTATTAAGCACGAATACATGCTTTACGCGCAGTTATAGAAGAAAAAGTTCTGACGCGTATTAGAGAGACACTTGTAAAACCGATGTGTTGTGATTTAGCTCGTTTCGGTCTAAAACAGCTTTTTCGTTGTATTAAGCACGAATACATGCTTTTCGCGCAGTTATAACAGAAAAGGTATTGACGCGTATCAGAGGAACACTTGTAAAACCGATGTGTTGTGATTTAGCTCGTTTCGGTCTAAAACAGCTTGTTTCGTTGTATTAAGCACGAATACATGCTTTTCGCGCAGTTATAAGAGAAAAAGTTTTGACGCGTATCAGAGGAACACTTGTAAAACCGATGTGTTGTGATTTAGCTCGTTTCGGTCTAAAACAGCTTGTTTCGTTGTATTAAGCACGAAAACATGCTTTACGCGCGGTTATAGAAGAAAAAGTTTTGACGCGTATTAGAGAGACACTTTTAAAACCGATGTGTTCAGATTTAGCTCGTTTCGGTCTAAAACAGCTTGTTTCGTTGTATTAAGCACGAATACATGCTTTTCGCGCAGTTATAAGAGAAAAAGATTTGATGCGTATCAGAGGAACACTTGTAAAACCGATGTGTTGTGATTTAGCTCGTTTCGGTCTAAAACAGCTTGTTTCGTTGTATTAGGCACGAATACGTGCTTTACGCGCAGTTATAGAAGAAAAAGTTTTGACGCGTATTAGAGAGACACTTGTAAAACCGATGTGTTGTGATTTAGCTCGTTTCGGTCTAAAACAGCTTGTTTCGTTGCATTAAGCAGGAATACATGCTTTTCGCGCAGTTATAAGAGAAAAAGTTTTGACGCGTATCAGAGGAACACTTGTAAAACCGATGTGTTGTGATTTAGCTCGTTTCGGTCTAAAACAGCTTGTTTGGTTGTATAAGGTTGTATATACGTGCTTTTCGCGCAGTTATAAGAGAAAAAGTTTTGGTGCGTGTCACAGAGACACTTGTAAAACCGATGTGTTCAGATATAGCTCGTTTCGGTCTAAAACAGCTTGTTTCGTTGTATTAAGCACGAATACGTGCTTTTCGAGCAGTTATAAGCGAAAAAGTTTTGACGAGTATCACGTGGATACTTGTAAAACCGATGTGTTCAGATATAGCTCGATTTGGTATAAAACAGCTTGTTTCGTTGTTTTAAGCACGAATACATGCTTTTCGCCCAGTTATAGAAGAAAAAGTTTTGACGCGTATCACATGGACACTTGTAAAACCGATGTGTTCAGATCCAGCTCGTTTTGATCTAAAACAGCTTGTTTCGTTGTATTAAGCACGAATACATGCTTTTCGCGCAGTTATAAGAGAAAAAGTTTTGACGAGTATCACGTGGATACTTGTAAAACCGATGTGTTCAGATTTAGCTCGTTTCGGTATAAAACAGCTTGTTTCGTTGTTTTAAGCACGAATACATGCTTTTCGCGCAGTTATAAGAAGAAAAACTTTTGACGCGTATTAGATCGACACTTGTAAAACCGATGTGTTCAGATTTAGCTCATCTCGGTCTGAAACAGCTTGTTTCGTTGTATTAAGCACGAATACATGCTTTTTGCGCAGTTATAAGAGAAAAAGTTTTGACGAGTATCACGTGGATACTTGTAAAACCGATGTGTTCAGATTTAGCTCGTTTCGGTCTAAAACAGCTTGTTTCGTTGTATTAAGCACGAATACATGCTTTTCGCGCAGTTATAAGAGAAAAAGTTTTGACGAGTATCACGTGGAACACTTGTAATACCGATGTGTTGTGATTTAGCTCGTTTAGGTCTAAAACAGCTTGTTTCGCTGTATTAAGCAAGAATACATGCTTTTCGCGCAGTTATAAGAGAAAAAGATTTGACGCGTGTCACAGGGACACTTGTAAAACCGATGTGTTCAGATTTAGCTCGTTTCGGTCTAAAACAACTTGTTTCGTTGTATTAAGCACGAATACATGCTTTACGCGCAGTTATAGAAGAAAAAGTTCTGACGCGTATTAGAGAGACACTTGTAAAACCGATCTGTTGTGATTTAGCTCGTTTCGGTCTAAAACAGCTTGTTTCGTTGTATTAAGCACGAATACATGCTTTTCGCGCAGTTATAAGAGAAAAAGTATTGACGCGTATCAGAGGAACACTTGTAAAACCGATGTGTTGTGATTTAGCTCGTTTCGGTCTAAAACAGCTTGTTTCGTTGTATTAAGCACGAATACATGCTTTACGCGCAGTTATAGAAGAAAAAGTTTTGACGCGTATTAGAGAGACACTTGTAAAACCGATGTGTTGTGATTTAGCTCGTTTCGGTCTAAAACAGCTTGTTTCGTTGTATTAAGCACGAATACATGCTTTTCGCGCAGTTATAGAAGAAAAAGTTTTGACGCGTATCAGAGGGACACTTGTAAAACCGATGTTTTCAGATTTAGCTCGTCTCGGTCTAAAACAGCTTGTTTCGTTGTATTAAGCAAGAATACATGCTTTTCGCGCAGTTATAAGAGAAAAAGTTTTGACGCGTATCAGAGAGACACTTGTAAAACCGATGTGTTGTGATTTAGCTCGTTTCGGTCTAAAACAGCTTGTTTCGTTGTATTAAGCACGAATACATGCTTTTCGCGCAGTTATAAGAGAAAAAGTTTTGACGCGTATCACAGGGACACTTGTAAAACCGATGTGTTCAGATTTAGCTCGTTTCGGTCTAAAACAGCTTGTTTCGTTGTATTAAGCACGAATACATGCTTTACGCGCAGTTATAGAAGAAAAAGTTTTGACGCGTATTAGAGAGACACTTGTAAAACCGATGTGTTGTGATTTAGCTCGTTTCGGTCTAAAACAGCTTGTTTCGTTGTATTAAGCACGAATACATGCTTTTCGCGCAGTTATAAGAGAAAAAGTTTTGACGCGTATCAGAGGAACACTTGTAAAACCGATGTGTTGTGATTTAGCTCGTTTCGGTCTAAAACAGCTTGTTTCGCTGTATTAAGCAAGAATACATGCTTTTCGCGCAGTTATAAGAGAAAAAGTTTAGACGCGTATCAGAGGAACACTTGTAAAACCGATGTGTTGTGATTTAGCTCGTTTCGGTCTAAAACAGCTTGTTTCGCTGTATTAAGCAAGAATACGTGCTTTTCGCGCAGTTATAAGAGAAAAAGTTTTGGCGCGTGTCACAGAGGAAACTTGTAAAACCGATGTGTTCAGATATAGCTCGTTTCGGTCTAAAACAGCTTGTCTCGCTGTATTAAGCAGGAATACATGCTTTTCGCGCAGTTATAAGAGAAAAAGTTTTAAAGGCATGTCACAGTGACACTTGTAAAACCGATGAGTTCAGATTTACCTCGTTTCGGTCTAAAACAGCTTGTTTCGCTGTATCAAGCAAGAATACGTGCTTTTCGCGCAGTTATAAGAGAAAAAGTTTTGACGCGTGTCACAGGGACACTTGTAAAACTGATGTGTTCAGATTTATCTCGTTTCGGTCTAAAACAACTTGTTTCGTTGTATTAAGCACGAATACATGCTTTACGCGCAGTTATAGAAGAAAAAGTTCTGACGCGTATTAGAGAGACACTTGTAAAACCGATGTGTTGTGATTTAGCTCGTTTCGGTCTAAAACAGCTTGTTTCGTTGTATTAAGCACGAATACATGCTTTTCGCGCAGTTATAACAGAAAAGGTATTGACGCGTATCAGAGGAACACTTGTAAAACCGATGTGTTGTGATTTAGCTCGTTTCGGTCTAAAACAGCTTGTTTCGTTGTATTAAGCACGAATACATGCTTTTCGCGCAGTTATAAGAGAAAACGTTTTGACGCGTATCAGAGGAACACTTGTAAAACCAATGTGTTGTGATTTAGCTCGTTTCGGTCTAAAACAGCTTGTTTCGTTGTATTAAGCACGAAAACATGCTTTACGCGCGGTTATAGAAGAAAAAGTTTTGACGCGTATTAGAGAGACACTTTTAAAACCGATGTGTTCAGATTTAGCTCGTTTCGGTCTAAAACAGCTTGTTTCGTTGTATTAAGCACGAATACATGCTTTTCGCGCAGTTATAAGAGAAAAAGATTTGATGCGTATCAGAGGAACACTTGTAAAACCGATGTGTTGTGATTTAGCTCGTTTCGGTCTAAAACAGCTTGTTTCGTTGTATTAGGCACGAATACGTGCTTTACGCGCAGTTATAGAAGAAAAAGTTTTGACGCGTATTAGAGAGACACTTGTAAAACCGATGTGTTGTGATTTAGCTCGTTTCGGTCTAAAACAGCTTGTTTCGTTGCATTAAGCAGGAATACATGCTTTTCGCGCAGTTATAAGAGAAAAAGTTTTGACGCGTATCAGAGGAACACTTGTAAAACCGATGTGTTGTGATTTAGCTCGTTTCGGTCTAAAACAGCTTGTTTGGTTGTATAAGGTTGTATATACGTGCTTTTCGCGCAGTTATAAGAGAAAAAGTTTTGGTGCGTGTCACAGAGACACTTGTAAAACCGATGTGTTCAGATATAGCTCGTTTTGGTCTAAAACAGCTTGTTTCGTTGTATTAAGCACGAATACGTGCTTTTCGAGCAGTTATAAGCGAAAAAGTTTTGACGAGTATCACGTGGATACTTGTAAAACCGATGTGTTCAGATATAGCTCGATTTCGGTATAAAACAGCTTGTTTCGTTGTTTTAAGCACGAATACATGCTTTTCGCCCAGTTATAGAAGAAAAAGTTTTGACGCGTATCACATGGACACTTGTAAAACCGATGTGTTCAGATCCAGCTCGTTTTGATCTAAAACAGCTTGTTTCGTTGTATTAAGCACGAATACATGCTTTTCGCGCAGTTATAAGAGAAAAAGTTTTGACGAGTATCACGTGGATACTTGTAAAACCGATGTGTTCAGATTTAGCTCGTTTTGGTATAAAACAGCTTGTTTCGTTGTTTTAAGCACGAATACATGCTTTTCGCGCAGTTATAAGAAGAAAAACTTTTGACGCGTATTAGATCGACACTTGTAAAACCGATGTGTTCAGATTTAGCTCATCTCGGTCTGAAACAGCTTGTTTCGTTGTATTAAGCACGAATACATGCTTTTTGCGCAGTTATAAGAGAAAAAGTTTTGACGAGTATCACGTGGATACTTGTAAAACCGATGTGTTCAGATTTAGCTCGTTTCGGTCTAAAACAGCTTGTTTCGTTGTATTAAGCACGAATACATGCTTTTCGCGCAGTTATAAGAGAAAAAGTTTTGACGAGTATCACGTGGAACACTTGTAATACCGATGTGTTGTGATTTAGCTCGTTTAGGTCTAAAACAGCTTGTTTCGCTGTATTAAGCAAGAATACATGCTTTTCGCGCAGTTATAAGAGAAAAAGATTTGACGCGTGTCACAGGGACACTTGTAAAACCGATGTGTTCAGATTTAGCTCGTTTCGGTCTAAAACAACTTGTTTCGTTGTATTAAGCACGAATACATGCTTTACGCGCAGTTATAGAAGAAAAAGTTCTGACGCGTATTAGAGAGACACTTGTAAAACCGATCTGTTGTGATTTAGCTCGTTTCGGTCTAAAACAGCTTGTTTCGTTGTATTAAGCACGAATACATGCTTTTCGCGCAGTTATAAGAGAAAAAGTATTGACGCGTATCAGAGGAACACTTGTAAAACCGATGTGTTGTGATTTAGCTCGTTTCGGTCTAAAACAGCTTGTTTCGTTGTATTAAGCACGAATACATGCTTTACGCGCAGTTATAGAAGAAAAAGTTTTGACGCGTATTAGAGAGACACTTGTAAAACCGATGTGTTGTGATTTAGCTCGTTTCGGTCTAAAACAGCTTGTTTCGTTGTATTAAGCACGAATACATGCTTTTCGCGCAGTTATAGAAGAAAAAGTTTTGACGCGTATTAGAGGGACACTTGTAAAACCGATGTTTTCAGATTTAGCTCATCTCGGTCTAAAACAGCTTGTTTCGTTGTATTAAGCAAGAATACATGCTTTTCGCGCAGTTACAGAAGAAAAAGTTTTGACGCGTATTAGAGAGACACGTGTAAAACCGATGTGTTGTGATTTAGCTCGTTTCGGTCTAAAACAGCTTGATTCGTTGTATTAAGCATGAATACGTGCTTTTCGCGCAGTTATAAGAGAAAAAGTTTTGACGCGTGTCACAGGGACACTTGTAAAACCGATGTGTTCAGATTTAGCCCATTTCAGTCTAAAACAGCTTGTTTCGTTGTATTAAGCACGAATACATGCTTTACGCGCAGTTACAGAAGAAAAGGTTTTGACGCGTATTAAAGAGACACTTGTAAAACCGATGTGTTGTGATTTAGCTCGTTTCGGTCTAAAACAGCTTGTTTCGTTGTATTAAACACGAATACATGCTTTTCGCGCAGTTATAAGAGAAAAAGTTTTGACGCGTATCAGAGGAACACTTGTAAAACCGATGTGTTGTGATTTAACTCGTTTCGGTCTAAAACAGCTTGTTTCGCTCTATTAAGCAAGAATACATGCTTTTCGGGCAGTTATAAGAGAAAAAGTTTAGACGCGTATCAGAGGAACACTTGTAAAACCGATGTGTTGTGATTTAGCTCGTTTCGGTCTAAAACAGCTTGTTTCGTTGTATTAAGCAAGAATACATGCTTTTCGCGCAGTTATAAGAGAAAAAGATTTGACGCGTATCAGAGGAACACTTGTAAAACCGATGTGTTGTGATTTAGCTCGTTTCGGTCTAAAACAGCTTGTTTCGCTGTATTAAGCAAGAATACGTGCTTTTCGCGCAGTTATAAGAGAAAAAGTTTTGACGCGTGTCACAGGGACACTTGTAAAACCGATGTGTTCAGATTTAGCTCGTCTCGGTCTAAAACAGCTTGTTTCGTTGTATTAAGCACGAATACATGCTTTTCGCGCAGTTATAAGAGAAAAAGTTTTGACGCGTATCACGTGGACACTTGTAAAACCGATGTGTTCAGATTTAGCTCGTTTCGGTCTAAAACAGCTTGTTTCGTTGTATTAAGCACGAATACATGCTTTTCGCGCAGTTATAAGAGAAAAAGTTTTGACGCGTATCACGAGGAACACTTGTAATACCGATGTGTTGTGATTTAGCTCGTTTCGGTCTAAAACAGCTTGTTTCGCTGTATTAAGCAAGAATACATGCTTTTCGCGCAGTTATAAGAGAAAAAGATTTGACGCTTGTCACAGGGACACTTGTAAAACCGATGTGTTGTGATTTAGCTCGTTTCGGTCTAAAACAGCTTGTTTCGTTGTATTAAGCACGAATACATGCTTTTCGCGCAGTTATAAGAGAAAAAGTTTTGACGCGTATCAGAGGAAAACTTGTAAAAGCGATGTGTTGTGATTTAGCTCGTTTCGTTCTAAAACAGCTTGTTTCGTTGTATATGCAAGAATACATGCTTTTCGCGCAGTTATAAGAGAAAAAGTTTTGACGCGTATCACAGGACACCTTTAAAACCGATGTGTTCAGATTTAGCTCGTTTCGGTCTAAAACAGCTTGTTTCGTTGTATTAAGCACGAATACATGCTTTTCGCGCAGTTATAAGAGAAAAAGATTTGATGCGTATCAGAGGAACACTTGTAAAACCGATGTGTTGTGATTTAGCTCGTTTCGGTCTAAAACAGCTTGTTTCGTTGTATTAAGCACGAATACATGCTTTTCGCGCAGTTATAAGAGAAAAAGTTTTGACGCGTATCAGAGGAGACACTTGTAAAACCGATGTGTTGTGATTTAGCTCGTTTCGGTCTAAAACAGCTTGTTTCGTTGTATTAAGCACGAAAACATGCTTTACGCGCGGTTATAGAGAGAAAAAGTTTTGACGCGTATTAGAGAGACACTTTTAAAACCGATGTGTTCAGATTTAGCTCGTTTCGGTCTAAAACAGCTTGTTTCGTTGTATTAAGCAGGAATACATGCTTTTCGCGCAGGTATAAGAGAAAAAGTTTTGACGCGTATCAGAGGAACACTTGTAAAACCGATGTGTTGTGATTTAGCTCGTTTCGGTCTAAAACAGCTTGTTTCGTTGTAAAAGCAAGAATACGTGCTTTTCGCGCAGTTATAAGAGAAAAAGTTTTGGCGCGTGTCACAGAGACACTTGTAAAACCGATGTGTTCAGATATAGCTCGTTTCGGTCTAAAACAGCTTGTTTCGTTGTATTAAGCACGAATACGTGCATTTCGCGCAGTTATAAGCGAAAAAGTTTTGACGAGTATCACGTGGATACTTGTAAAACCGATGTGTTCAGATATAGCTCGATTTGGTATAAAACAGCTTGTTTCGTTGTTTTAAGCACGAATACATGGTTTTGCCCAGTTATAGAAGAAAAAGTTTTGACGCGTATTAGAGGGACACTTGTAAAACCGATGTTTTCATATTTAGCTCATCTCGGTCTAAAACAGCTTGTTTCGTTGTATTAGGCAAGAATACATGCTTTTCGCGCAGTTATAAGAGCAAAAGTTGTGAGCGTATCAGAGGAACACTTGTAAAACCGATGTGTTCAGATTTACCTCGTTTCGGACTAAAACAGCTTGTTTCATTGTATTAAGCACGAATACATGCCTTTCGCGCAGTTATAAGAGAAAACGATTTGACGCGTATCACATGGACACTTGTAAAACCGATGTGTTCAGATCTAGCTCGTTTTGGTCTCAAACAGCATGTTTCGTTGTATTAAGCACGAATACATGCTTTTCGCGCAGTTATAAGAGAAAAAGTTTTGACGCGTATCACATGGACACTTGTAAAACCGATGTGTTCAGATCCAGCTCGTTTTGATCTAAAACAGCTTGTTTCGTTGTATTAAGCACGAATACATGCTTTTCGCGCAGTTATAAGACAAAAAGTTTTGAAGCGTATCAGAGGAATACTTGTAATACCGATGTGTTGTTATTTAGCTCGTTTCGGTCTAAAACAGCTTGTTTCGCTGTATTAAGCAAGAATACGTGCTTTTCGCGCAGTTATAAGAGAAAAAGTTTTGACGCGTGTCACAGGGACACGTGTAAACCGATGTGTTCAGATTTAGCTCGTTTCGGTCTAAAACAGCTTGATTCGTTGTATTAAGCAGGAACACATGCTTTTCGCGCAGTTATAAGAGAAAAAGTTTTGACGAGTATCACGTGGATACTTGTAAAACCGATGTGTTCAGATTTAGCTCGTTTTGGTATAAAACAGCTTGTTTCGTTGTTTTAAGCACGAATACATGGTTTTCGCGCAGTTATAGAAGAAAAACTTTTGACGCGTCTTAGATAGACACTTGTAAAACCGATGTGTTCAGATTTAGCTCATCTCGGTCTAAAACAGCTTGTTTCGTTGTATTAAGCACGAATACATGCTTTTTGCGCAGTTATAAGAGAAAAAGTTTTGACGAGTATCACGTGGATACTTGTAAAACCGATGTGTTCAGATTTAGCTCGTTTCGGTCTAAAACAGCTTGTTTCGTTGTATTAAGCACGAATACATGCTTTTCGCGCAGTTATAAGAGAAAAAGTTTTGACGAGTATCACGTGGAACACTTGTAATACCGATGTGTTGTGATTTAGCTCGTTTCGGTCTAAAACAGCTTGTTTCGCTGTATTAAGCAAGAATACATGCTTTTCGCGCAGTTATAAGAGAAAAAGATTTGACGCGTGTCACAGGGACACTTGTAAAACCGATGTGTTTAGATTTAGCTCGTTTCGGTCTAAAACAACTTGTTTCGTTGTATTAAGCAAGAATACATGCTTTATCGCGCAGTTATAGAAGAAAAAGTTCTGACGCGTATTAGAGAGACACTTGTAAAACCGATGTGTTGTGATTTAGCTCGTTTCGGTCTAAAACAGCTTGTTTCGTTGTATTAAGCACGAATACATGCTTTTCGCGCAGTTATAAGAGAAAAAGTATTGACGCGTATCAGAGGAACACTTGTAAAACCGATGTGTTGTGATTTAGCTCGTTTCGGTCTAAAACAGCTTGTTTCGTTGTATTAAGCAAGAATACATGCTTTTCGCGCAGTTATAGAAGAAAAAGTTTTGACGCGTATTAGAGGACACTTGTAAAACCGATGTGTTGTGATTTAGCTCGTTTCGGTCTAAAACAGCTTGTTTCGTTGTATTAAGCACGAATACATGCTTTTCGCGCAGTTATAGAGAGAAAAAGTTTTGACGCGTATCAGAGGGACACTTGTAAAACCGATGTGTTTCAGATTTAGCTCGTCTCGGTCTAAAACAGCTTGTTTCGTTGTATTAAGCAAGAATACATGCTTTTCGCGCAGTTACAGAAGAAAAAGTTTTGACGCGTATTAGAGAGACACGTGTAAAACCGATGTGTTGTGATTTAGCTCGTTTCGGTCTAAAACAGCTTGATTCGTTGTATTAAGCATGAATACGTGCTTTTCGCGCAGTTATAAGAGAAAAAGTTTTGACGCGTGTCACAGGGACACTTGTAAAACCGATGTGTTCAGATTTAGCTCATTTCAGTCTAAAACAGCTTGTTTCGTTGTATTAAGCACGAATACATGCTTTACGCGCAGTTACAGAAGAAAAAGTTTTGACGCGTATTAGAGAGACACTTGTAAAACCGATGTGTTGTGATTTAGCTCGTTTCGGTCTAAAACAGCTTGTTTCGTTGTATTAAGCACGAATACATGCTTTTCGCGCAGTTATAAGAGAAAAAGTTTTGACGCGTATCAGAGGAACACTTGTAAAACCGATGTGTTGTGATTTAACTCGTTTCGGTCTAAAACAGCTTGTTTCGCTCTATTAAGCAAGAATACATGCTTTTCGGGCAGTTATAAGAGAAAAAGTTTAGACGCGTATCAGAGGAACACTTGTAAAACCGATGTGTTGTGATTTAGCTCGTTTCGGTCTAAAACAGCTTGTTTCGTTGTATTAAGCAAGAATACATGCTTTTCGCGCAGTTATAAGAGAAAAAGATTTGACGCGTATCAGAGGAACACTTGTAAAACCGATGTGTTGTGATTTAGCTCGTTTCGGTCTAAAACAGCTTGTTTCGCTGTATTAAGCAAGAATATGTGCTTTTCGCGCAGTTATAAGAGAAAAAGTTTTGACGCGTGTCACAGGGACACTTGTAAAACCGATGTGTTCAGATTTAGCTCATCTCGGTCTAAAACAGCTTGTTTCGTTGTATTAAGCACGAATACATGCTTTTCGCGCAGTTATAAGAGAAAAAGTTTTGACGAGTATCACGTGGATACTTGTAAAACCGATGTGTTCAGATTTAGCTCGTTTCGGTCTAAAACAGCTTGTTTCGTTGTATTAAGCACGAATACATGCTTTTCGCGCAGTTATAAGAGAAAAAGTTTTGACGAGTATCACGTGGAACACTTGTAATACCGATGTGTGTGATTTAGCTCGTTTCGGTCTAAAACAGCTTGTATCGCTGTATTAAGCAAGAATACATGCTTTTCGCGCAGTTATAAGAGAAAAAGATTTGACGCTTGTCACAGGGACACTTGTAAAACCGATGTGTTGTGATTTAGCTCGTTTCGGTCTAAAACAGCTTGTTTCGTTGTATTAAGCAAGAATACATGCTTTTCGCGCAGTTATAAGAGAAAAGGATTTGACGCGTATCAGAGGAACACTTGTAAAACCGATGTGTTGTGATTTAGCTCGTTTCGGTCTAAAACAGCTTGTTTCGTTGTATTAAGCACGAATAGATGCTTTTCGCGCAGTTATAAGAGAAAAAGTTTTGACGCGTATCAGAGGAACACTTGTAAAACCGATGTGTTGAGATTTAGCTCGTTTCGGTCTAAAACAGCTTGTTTCGTTGTATTAAGCACGAATACATGCTTTTCGCGCAGTTATAAGAGAAAAAGATTTGATGCGTATCAGAGGAACACTTGTAAAACCGATGTGTTGTGATTTAGCTCGTTTCGGTCTAAAACAGCTTGTTTCGTTGTATTAAGCACGAATACGTGCTTTACGCGCAGTTATAGAAGAAAAAGTTTTGACGCGTATTAGAGAGACACTTGTAAAACCGATGTGTTGTGATTTAGCTC
Organism: Amblyomma americanum; assembly: GCA_030143305.2. Classification (NCBI taxonomy): domain Eukaryota; kingdom Metazoa; phylum Arthropoda; class Arachnida; order Ixodida; family Ixodidae; genus Amblyomma; species Amblyomma americanum. The sequence goes on along the minus strand of JARKHS020001167.1, from coordinate 19,442 downwards.
GTTTCGGTCTAAAACAGCTTGTTTCGTTGTATTAAGCAGGAATACATGCTTTTCGCGCAGTTATAAGAGAAAAAGTTTTGACGCGTATCAGAGGAACACTTGTAAAACCGATGTGTTGTGATTTAGCTCGTTTCGGTCTAAAACAACTTGTTTCGTTGTATAAGCAAGAATACGTGCTTTTCGCGCAGTTATAAGAGAAAAAGTTTTGACGAGTATCACGTGGATACTTGTAAAACCGATGTGTTCAGATTTAGCTCGTTTCGGTCTAAAACAGCTTGTTTCGTTGTATTAAGCACGAATACATGCTTTTCGCGCAGTTATAAGAGAAAAGGTTTTGACGAGTATCACGTGGAACACTTGTAATACCGATGTGTTGTGATTTAGCTCGTTTCGGTCTAAAACAGCTTGTTTCGCTGTATTAAGCAAGAATACATGCTTTTCGCGCAGTTATAAGAGAAAAAGATTTGACGCTTGTCACAGGGACACTTGTAAAACCGATGTGTTGTGATTTAGCTCGTTTCGTTCTAAAACAGCTTGTTTCGTTGTATATGCAAGAATACATGCTTTTCGCGCAGTTATAAGAGAAAAAGTTTTGACGCGTATCACATGGACACCTTTAAAACCGATGTGTTCAGATTTAGCTCGTTTCGGTCTAAAACAGCTTGTTTCGTTGTATTATGCACGAATACATGCTTTTCGCGCGTTTATAAGAGAAAAGGATTTGATGCGTATCAGAGGAACACTTGTTAAACCGATGTGTTGTGATTTAGCTCGTTTCGGTCTAAAACAGCTTGTTTCGTTGTATTAAGCACGAATACATGCTTTTCGCGCAGTTATAAGAGAAAAAGTTTTGACGCGTATCAGAGGAACACTTGTAAAACCGATGTGTTGTGATTTAGCTCGTTTCGGTCTAAAACAGCTTGTTTCGTTGTATTAAGCACGAATACATGCTTTTCGCGCAGTTATAAGAGAAAAAGATTTGATGCGTATCAGAGGAACACTTGTAAAACCGATGTGTTGTGATTTAGCTCGTTTCGGTCTAAAACAGCTTGTTTCGTTGTATTAAGCACGAATACATGCTTTTCGCGCAGTTATAAGAGAAAAAGTTTTGACGCGTATCAGAGGAACACTTGTAAAACCGATGTGTTGTGATTTAGCTCGTTTCGGTCTAAAACAGCTTGTTTCGTTGTATTAAGCACGAATACATGCTTTTCGCGCAGTTATAAGAGAAAAAGATTTGATGCGTATCAGAGGAACACTTGTAAAACCGATGTGTTGTGATTTAGCTCGTTTCGGTCTAAAACAGCTTGTTTCGTTGTATTAAGCACGAATACGTGCTTTACGCGCAGTTATAGAAGAAAAAGTTTTGACGCGTATTAGAGAGACACTTGTAAAACCGATGTGTTGTGATTTAGCTCGTTTCGGTCTAAAACAGCTTGTTTCGCTGTATTAAGCAAGAATACATGCTTTTCGCGCAGTTATAAGAGAAAAAGATTTGAGGCTTGTCACAGGGACACTTGTAAAACCGATGTGTTGTGATTTAGCTCGTTTCGTTCTAAAACAGCTTGTTTCGTTGTATATGCAAGAATACATGCTTTTCGCGCAGTTATAAGAGAAAAAGTTTTGACGCGTATCACATGGACACCTTTAAAACCGATGTGTTCAGATTTAGCTCGTTTCGGTCTAAAACAGCTTGTTTCGTTGTATTATGCACGAATACATGCTTTTCGCGCGTTTATAAGAGAAAAGGATTTGATGCGTATCAGAGGAACACTTGTTAAACCAATGTGTTGTGATTTAGCTCGTTTCGGTCTAAAACAGCTTGTTTCGTTGTATTAAGCACGAATACATGCTTTTCGCGCAGTTATAAGAGAAAAAGTTTTGACGCGTATCAGAGGAACACTTGTAAAACCGATGTGTTGTGATTTAGCTCGTTTCGGTCTAAAACAGCTTGTTTCGTTGTATTAAGCACGAATACATGCTTTTCGCGCAGTTATAAGAGAAAAAGATTTGATGCGTATCAGAGGAACACTTGTAAAACCGATGTGTTGTGATTTAGCTCGTTTCGGTCTAAAACAGCTTGTTTCATTGTATTAAGCACGAATACATGCTTTTCGCGCAGTTATAAGAGAAAAAGTTTTGACGCGTATCAGAGGAACACTTGTAAAACCGATGTGTTGTGATTTAGCTCGTTTCGGTCTAAAACAGCTTGTTTCGTTGTATTAAGCACGAATACATGCTTTTCGCGCAGTTATAAGAGAAAAAGATTTGATGCGTATCAGAGGAACACTTGTAAAACCGATGTGTTGTGATTTAGCTCGTTTCGGTCTAAAACAGCTTGTTTCGTTGTATTAAGCACGAATACGTGCTTTACGCGCAGTTATAGAAGAAAAAGTTTTGACGCGTATTAGAGAGACACTTGTAAAACCGATGTGTTGTGATTTAGCTTGTTTCGGTCTAAAACAGCTTGTTTCGCTGTATTAAGCAGGAATACATGCTTTTCGCGCAGTTATAAGAGAAAAAGTTTTGACGCGTATCAGAGGAACACTTGTATAACCGATGTGTTGTGATTTAGCTCGTTTCGGTCTAAAACAGCTTGTTTCGTTGTATAAGCAAGAATACGTGCTTTTCGCGCAGTTATAAGAGAAAAAGTTTTGGCGCGTGTCACAGAGACACTTGTAAAACCGATGTGTTGTGATTTAGCTCGTTTCGGTCTAAAACAGCTTGATTCGTTGTATTAAGCATGAATACGTGCTTTTCGCGCAGTTATAAGAGAAAAAGTTTTGACGCGTGTCACAGGGACACTTGTAAAACCGATGTGTTCAGATTTAGCTCATTTCAGTCTAAAACAGCTTGTTTCGTTGTATTAAGCACGAATACATGCTTTACGCGCAGTTATAGAAGAAAATGTTTTGACGCGTATTAGAGAGACACTTGTAAAACCGATGTGTTGTGATTTAGCTCGTTTCGGTCTAAAACAGCTTGTTTCGTTGTATTAAGCACGAATACATGCTTTTCGCGCAGTTATAGAAGAAAAAGTTTTGACGCGTATTAGAGGGACACTTGTAAAACCGATGTTTTCAGATTTAGCTCATCTCGGTCTAAAACAGCTTGTTTCGTTGTATTAAGGAAGAATACATGCTTTTCGCGCAGTTACAGAAGAAAAAGTTTTGACGCGTATTAGAGAGACACGTGTAAAACCGATGTGTTGTGATTTAGCTCGTTTCGGTCTAAAACAGCTTGATTCGTTGTATTAAGCATGAATACGTGCTTTTCGCGCAGTTATAAGAGAAAAAGTTTTGACGCGTGTCACAGGGACACTTGTAAAACCGATGTGTTCAGATTTAGCTCATTTCAGTCTAAAACAGCTTGTTTCGTTGTATTAAGCACGAATACATGCTTTACGCGCAGTTACAGAAGAAAAAGTTTTGACGCGTATTAGAGAGACACTTGTAAAACCGATGTGTTGTGATTTAGCTCGTTTCGGTCTAAAACAGCTTGTTTCGTTGTATTAAGCACGAATACATGCTTTTCGCGCAGTTATAAGAGAAAAAGTTTTGACGCGTATCAGAGGAACACTTGTAAAACCGATGTGTTGTGATTTAGCTCGTTTCGGTCTAAAACAGCTTGTTTCGTTGTATTAAGCACGAATACGTGCTTTTCGCGCAGTTATAAGAGAAAAAGATTTGATGCGTATCAGAGGAACACTTGTAAAACCGATGTGTTGTGATTTAGCTCGTTTCGGTCTAAAACAGCTTGTTTCGTTGTATTAAGCACGAATACATGCTTTTCGCGCAGTTATAAGAGAAAAAGTTTTGACGCGTATCAGAGGAACACTTGTAAAACCGATGTGTTGTGATTTAGCTCGTTTCGGTCTAAAACAGCTTGTTTCGTTGTATTAAGCACGAATACATGCTTTTCGCGCAGTTATAAGAGAAAAAGATTTGATGCGTATCAGAGGAACACTTGTAAAACCGATGTGTTGTGATTTAGCTCGTTTCGGTCTAAAACAGCTTGTTTCGTTGTATTAAGCACGAATACGTGCTTTACGCGCAGTTATAGAAGAAAAAGTTTTGACGCGTATTAGAGAGACACTTGTAAAACCGATGTGTTGTGATTTAGCTCGTTTCGGTCTAAAACAGCTTGTTTCGTTGTATTAAGCAGGAATACATGCTTTTCGCGCAGTTATAAGAGAAAAAGTTTTGACGCGTATCAGAGGAACACTTGTAAAACCGATGTGTTGTGATTTAGCTCGTTTCGGTCTAAAACAGCTTGTTTCGTTGTATAAGCAAGAATACGTGCTTTTCGCGCAGTTATAAGAGAAAAAGTTTTGGCGCGTGTCACAGAGACACTTGTAAAACCGATGTGTTGTGATTTAGCTCGTTTCGGTCTAAAACAGCTTGATTCGTTGTATTAAGCATGAATACGTGCTTTTCGCGCAGTTATAAGAGAAAAAGTTTTGACGCGTGTCACAGTGACACTTGTAAAACCGATGTGTTCAGATTTAGCTCATTTCAGTCTAAAACAGCTTGTTTCGTTGTATTAAGCACGAATACATGCTTTACGCGCAGTTATAGAAGAAAATGTTTTGACGCGTATTAGAGAGACACTTGTAAAACCGATGTGTTGTGATTTAGCTCGTTTCGGTCTAAAACAGCTTGTTTCGTTGTATTAAGCACGAATACATGCTTTTCGCGCAGTTATAGAAGAAAAAGTTTTGACGCGTATTAGAGGGACACTTGTAAAACCGATGTTTTCAGATTTAGCTCATCTCGGTCTAAAACAGCTTGTTTCGTTGTATTAAGGAAGAATACATGCTTTTCGCGCAGTTACAGAAGAAAAAGTTTTGACGCGTATTAGAGAGACACGTGTAAAACCGATGTGTTGTGATTTAGCTCGTTTCGGTCTAAAACAGCTTGATTCGTTGTATTAAGCATGAATACGTGCTTTTCGCGCAGTTATAAGAGAAAAAGTTTTGACGCGTGTCACAGGGACACTTGTAAAACCGATGTGTTCAGATTTAGCTCATTTCAGTCTAAAACAGCTTGTTTCGTTGTATTAAGCACGAATACATGCTTTACGCGCAGTTACAGAAGAAAAAGTTTTGACGCGTATTAGAGAGACACTTGTAAAACCGATGTGTTGTGATTTAGCTCGTTTCGGTCTAAAACAGCTTGTTTCGTTGTATTAAGCACGAATACATGCTTTTCGCGCAGTTATAAGAGAAAAAGTTTTGACGCGTATCAGAGGAACACTTGTAAAACCGATGTGTTGTGATTTAACTCGTTTCGGTCTAAAACAGCTTGTTTCGCTCTATTAAGCAAGAATACATGCTTTTCGGGCAGTTATAAGAGAAAAAGTTTAGACGCGTATCAGAGGAACACTTGTAAAACCGATGTGTTGTGATTTAGCTCGTTTCGGTCTAAAACAGCTTGTTTCGTTGTATTAAGCAAGAATACATGCTTTTCGCGCAGTTATAAGAGAAAAAGATTTGACGCGTATCAGAGGAACACTTGTAAAACCGATGTGTTGTGATTTAGCTCGTTTCGGTCTAAAACAGCTTGTTTCGCTGTATTAAGCAAGAATATGTGCTTTTCGCGCAGTTATAAGAGAAAAAGTTTTGACGCGTGTCACAGGGACACTTGTAAAACCGATGTGTTCAGATTTAGCTCATCTCGGTCTAAAACAGCTTGTTTCGTTGTATTAAGCACGAATACATGCTTTTCGCGCAGTTATAAGAGAAAAAGTTTTGACGAGTATCACGTGGATACTTGTAAAACCGATGTGTTCAGATTTAGCTCGTTTCGGTCTAAAACAGCTTGTTTCGTTGTATTAAGCACGAATACATGCTTTTCGCGCAGTTATAAGAGAAAAAGTTTTGACGAGTATCACGTGGAACACTTGTAATACCGATGTGTTGTGATTTAGCTCGTTTCGGTCTAAAACAGCTTGTTTCGCTGTATTAAGCAAGAATACATGCTTTTCGCGCAGTTATAAGAGAAAAAGATTTGACGCTTGTCACAGGGACACTTGTAAAACCGATGTGTTGTGATTTAGCTCGTTTCGTTCTAAAACAGCTTGTTTCGTTGTATATGCAAGAATACATGCTTTTCGCGCATTTATAAGAGAAAAGGATTTGATGCGTATCAGAGGAACACTTGTTAAACCGATGTGTTGTGATTTAGCTCGTTTCGGTCTAAAACAGCTTGTTTCGTTGTATTAAGCACGAATACATGCTTTTCGCGCAGTTATAAGAGAAAAAGTTTTGACGCGTATCAGAGGAACACTTGTAAAACCGATGTGTTGTGATTTAGCTCGTTTCGGTCTAAAACAGCTTGTTTCGTTGTATTAAGCACGAATACATGCTTTTCGCGCAGTTATAAGAGAAAAAGATTTGATGCGTATCAGAGGAACACTTGTAAAACCGATGTGTTGTGATTTAGCTCGTTTCGGTCTAAAACAGCTTGTTTCGTTGTATTAAGCACGAATACGTGCTTTACGCGCAGTTATAGAAGAAAAAGTTTTGACGCGTATTAGAGAGACACTTGTAAAACCGATGTGTTGTGATTTAGCTCGTTTCGGTCTAAAACAGCTTGTTTCGTTGTATTAAGCAGGAATACATGCTTTTCGCGCAGTTATAAGAGAAAAAGTTTTGACGCGTATCAGAGGAACACTTGTAAAACCGATGTGTTGTGATTTAGCTCGTTTCGGTCTAAAACAACTTGTTTCGTTGTATTAAGCAAGAATACGTGCTTTTCGCGCAGTTATAAGAGAAAAAGTTTTGACGCGTATCACGAGAGACACTTGTAAAACCGATGTGTTGAGATTTAGCTCGTTTCGGTCTAAAACAGCTTGTTTCGTTGTATTAAGCACGAATACATGCTTTTCGCGCAGTTATAAGAGAAAAGGTTTTGACGAGTATCACGTGGAACACTTGTAAAACCGATGTGTTGTGATTTAGCTCGTTTCGGTCTAAAACAGCTTGTTTCGCTGTATTAAGCAAGAATACATGCTTTTCGCGCAGTTATAAGAGAAAAAGATTTGACGCTATGTCAGAGGGACACTTGTAAAACCGATGTGTTGTGATTTAGCTCGTTTCGGTCTAAAACAGCTTGTTTCGTTGTATTATGCAAGAATACATGCTTTTCGCGCAGTTATAAGAGAAAAAGTTTTGACGCGTATCACATGGACACCTTGTAAAACCGATGTGTTCAGATTTAGCTCGTTTCGGTCTAAAACAGCTTGTTTCGTTGTATTATGCACGAATACATGCTTTTCGCGCAGTTTATAAGAGAAAAGGATTTGACGCGTATCAGAGGAACACTTGTAAAACCGATGTGTTGTGATTTAGCTCGTTTCGGTCTAAAACAGCTTGTTTCGTTGTATTAAGCACGAATACATGCTTTTCGCGCAGTTATAAGAGAAAAAGTTTTGACGCGTATCAGAGGAACACTTGTAAAACCGATGTGTTGTGATTTAGCTCGTTTCGGTCTAAAACAGCTTGTTTCGTTGTATTAAGCACGAATACATGCTTTTCGCGCAGTTATAAGAGAAAAAGATTTGATGCGTATCAGAGGAACACTTGTAAAACCGATGTGTTGTGATTTAGCTCGTTTCGGTCTAAAACAGCTTGTTTCGTTGTATTAAGCACGAATACATGCTTTTCGCGCAGTTATAAGAGAAAAAGTTTTGACGCGTATCAGAGGAACACTTGTAAAACCGATGTGTTGTGATTTAGCTCGTTTCGGTCTAAAACAGCTTGTTTCGTTGTATTAAGCACGAATACATGCTTTTCGCGCAGTTATAAGAGAAAAAGATTTGATGCGTATCAGAGGAACACTTGTAAAACCGATGTGTTGTGATTTAGCTCGTTTCGGTCTAAAACAGCTTGTTTCGCTGTATTAAGCACGAATACGTGCTTTACGCGCAGTTATAGAAGAAAAAGTTTTGACGCGTATTAGAGAGACACTTGTAAAACCGATGTGTTGTGATTTAGCTCGTTTCGGTCTAAAACAGCTTGTTTCGTTGTATTAAGCAGGAATACATGCTTTTCGCGCAGTTATAAGAGAAAAAGTTTTGACGCGTATCAGAGGAACACTTGTAAAACCGATGTGTTGTGATTTAGCTCGTTTCGGTCTAAAACAGCTTGTTTCGTTGTATAAGCAAGAATACGTGCTTTTCGCGCAGTTATAAGAGAAAAAGTTTTGGCGCGTGTCACAGAGACACTTGTAAAACCGATGTGATCAGATATAGCTTGTTTCGGTCTAAAACAGCTTGTTTCGTTGTATTAGGCACGAATACGTGCTTTTCGCGCAGTTATAAGCGAAAAAGTTTTGACGAGTATCACGTGGATACTTGTAAAACCGATGTGTTCAGATATAGCTCGATTTGGTATAAAACAGCTTGTTTCGTTGTTTTAAGCACGAATACATGCTTTTCGCCCAGTTATAGAAGAAAAAGTTTTGACGCGTATTAGAGGGACACTTGTAAAACCGATGTTTTCAGATTTAGCTCATCTCGGTCTAAAACAGCTGGTTTCGTTGTATTAGGCAAGAATACATGCTTTTCGCGCAGTTATAAGAGAAAAAGTTTTGACGCGTATCAGAGGAACACTTGTAAAACCGATGTGTTCAGATTTACCTCGTTTCGGACTAAAACAGCTTGTTTCATTGTATTAAGCACGAATACATGCCTTTCGCGCAGTTATAAGAGCAAACGATTTGACGCGTATCACATGGACACTTGTAAAACCGATGTGTTCAGATCTAGCTCGTTTCGGTCTCAAACAGCATGTTTCGTTGTATTAAGCACGAATACATGCTTTTCGCGCAGTTATAAGAGAAAAAGTTTTGACGCGTATCACATGGACACTTGTAAAACCGATTGTTCAGATCCAGCTCGTTTTGATCAAAAACAGCTTGTTTCATTGTATTAAGCACGAATACATGCCTTTCGCGCAGTTATAGGAGCAAACGATTTGACGCGTATCACATGGACACTTGTAAAACCGATGTGTTCAGACCTAGCTCGTTTTGGTCTCAAACAGCATGTTTCGTTGTATTAAGCACGAATACATGCTTTTCGCGCAGTTATAGGAGAAAAAGTTTTGACGCGTATCACATGGACACTTGTAAAACCGATTATTCAGATCCAGCTCGTTTTGATCTAAAACAGCTTGTTTCGTTGTATTAAGCACGAATACATGCTTTTCGCGCAGTTATAAGACAAAAAGTTTTGAAGCGTATCAGAGGAATACTTGTAATACCGATGTGTTGTGATTTAGCTCGTTTCGGTCTAAAACAGCTTGTTTCGCTGTATTAAGCAAGAATACGTGCTTTTCGCGCAGTTATAGGAGAAAAAGTTTTGACGCGTGTCACAGGGACACGTGTAAACCGATGTGTTCAGATTTAGCTCGTTTCGGTCTAAAACAGCTTGATTCGTTGTATTAAGCACGAATACATGCTTTTCGCGCAGTTATAAGAGAAAAAGTTTTGACGAGTATCACGTGGATACTTGTAAAACCGATGTGTTCAGATTTAGCTCGTTTTGGTATAAAACAGCTTGTTTCGTTGTTTTAAGCACGAATACATGCTTTTCGCGCAGTTATAGAAGAAAAACTTTTGACGCGTATTAGATAGACACTTGTAAAACCGATGTGTTCAGATTTAGCTCATCTCGGTCTAAAACAGCTTGTTTCGTTGTATTAAGCACGAATACATGCTTTTTGCGCAGTTATAAGAGAAAAAGTTTTGACGAGTATCACGTGGATACTTGTAAAACCGATGTGTTCAGATTTAGCTCGTTTCGGTCTAAAACAGCTTGTTTCGTTGTATTAAGCACGAATACATGCTTTTCGCGCAGTTATAAGAGAAAAAGTTTTGACGAGTATCACGTGGAACACTTGTAATACCGATGTGTTGTGATTTAGCTCGTTTCGGTCTAAAACAGCTTGTTTCGCAGTATTAAGCAAGAATACATGCTTTTCGCGCAGTTATAAGAGAAAAAGATTTGACGCGTGTCACAGGGACACTTGTAAAACCGATGTGTTCAGATTTAGCTCGTTTCGGTCTAAAACAACTTGTTTCGTTGTATTAAGCACGAATACATGCTTTACGCGCAGTTATAGAAGAAAAAGTTCTGACGCGTATTAGAGAGACACTTGTAAAACCGATGTGTTGTGATTTAGCTCGTTTCGGTCTAAAACAGCTTGTTTTGTTGTATTAAGCACGAATACATGCTTTTCGCGCAGTTATAAGAGAAAAAGTATTGACGCGTATCAGAGGAACACTTGTAAAACCGATGTGTTGTGATTTAGCTCGTTTCGGTCTAAAACAGCTTGTTTCGTTGTATTAAGCACGAATACATGCTTTACGCGCAGTTATAGAAGAAAAAGTTTTGACGCGTATTAGAGAGACACTTGTAAAACCGATGTGTTGTGATTTAGCTCGTTTCGGTCTAAAACAGCTTGTTTCGTTGTATTAAGCACGAATACATGCTTTTCGCGCAGTTATAGAAGCAAAAGTTTTGACGCGTATTAGAGGGACACTTGTAAAACCGATGTTTTCAGATTTAGCTCATCTCGGTCTAAAACAGCTTGTTTCGTTGTATTAAGCAAGAATACATGCTTTTCGCGCAGTTACAGAAGAAAAAGTTTTGACGCGTATTAGAGAGACACGTGTAAAACCGATGTGTTGTGATTTAGCTCGTTTTGGTCTAAAACAGCTTGATTCGTTGTATTAAGCATGAAAACGTGCTTTTCGCGCAGTTATAAGAGAAAAAGTTTTGACGCGTGTCACAGGGACACTTGTAAAACCGATGTGTTCAGATTTAGCTCATTTCAGTCTAAAACAGCTTGTTTCGTTGTATTAAGCACGAATACATGCTTTACGCGCAGTTACAGAAGAAAAAGTTTTGACGCGTATTAGAGAGACACTTGTAAAACCGATGTGTTGTGATTTAGCTCGTTTCGGTCTAAAACAGCTTGTTTCGTTGTATTAAACACGAATACATGCTTTTCGCGCAGTAAAAGAGAATAAGTTTTGACGCGTATCAGAGGAACACTTGTAAAACCGATGTGTTGTGATTTAACTCGTTTCGGTCTAAAACAGCTTGTTTCGCTCTATTAAGCAAGAATACATGCTTTTCGGGCAGTTATAAGAGAAAAAGTTTAGACGCGTATCAGAGGAACACTTGTAAAACCGATGTGTTGTGATTTAGCTCGTTTCGGTCTAAAACAGCTTGTTTCGTTGTATTAAGCAAGAATACATGCTTTTCGCGCAGTTATAAGAGAAAAAGATTTGACGCGTATCAGAGGAACACTTGTAAAACCGATGTGTTGTGATTTAGCTCGTTTCGGTCTAAAACAGCTTGTTTCGCTGTATTAAGCAAGAATATGTGCTTTTCGCGCAGTTATAAGAGAAAAAGTTTTGACGCGTGTCACAGGGACACTTGTAAAACCGATGTGTTCAGATTTAGCTCATCTCGGTCTAAAACAGCTTGTTTCGTTGTATTAAGCACGAATACATGCTTTTCGCGCAGTTATAAGAGAAAAAGTTTTGACGAGTATCACGTGGATACTTGTAAAACCGATGTGCTCAGATTTAGCTCGTTTTGGTCTAAAACAGCTTGTTTCGTTGTATTAAGCACGAATACATGCTTTTCGCGCAGTTATAAGAGAAAAAGTTTTGACGAGTATCACGTGGAACACTTGTAATACCGATGTGTTGTGATTTAGCTCGTTTCGGTCTAAAACAGCTTGTTTCGCTGTATTAAGCAAGAATACATGCTTTTCGCGCAGTTATAAGAGAAAAAGATTTGACGCTTGTCACAGGGACACTTGTAAAACCGATGTGTTGTGATTTAGCTCGTTTCGGTCTAAAACAGCTTGTTTCGTTGTATTAAGCACGAATACATGCTTTTCGCGCAGTTATAAGAGAAAAAGTTTTGACGCGTATCAGAGGAAAACTTGTAAAAGCGATGTGTTGTGATTTAGCTCGTTTCGTTCTAAAACAGCTTGTTTCGTTGTATATGCAAGAATACATGCTTTTCGCGCAGTTATAAGAGAAAAAGTTTTGACGCGTATCACATGGACACCTTTAAAACCGATGTGTTCAGATTTAGCTCGTTTCGGTCTAAAACAGCTTGTTTCGTTGTATTATGCACGAATACATGCTTTTCGCGCAGTTATAAGAGAAAAGGATTTGATGCGTATCAGAGGAACACTTGTAAAACCGATGTGTTGTGATTTAGCTCGTTTCGGTCTAAAACAGCTTGTTTCGTTGTATTAAGCACGAATACATGCTTTTCGCGCAGTTATAAGAGAAAAAGTTTTGACGCGTATCAGAGGAACACTTGTAAAACCGATGTGTTGTGATTTAGCTCGTTTCGGTCTAAAACAGCTTGTTTCGTTGTATTAAGCACGAAAACATGCTTTACGCGCGGTTATAGAAGAAAAAGTTTTGACGCGTATTAGAGAGACACTTTTAAAACCGATGTGTTCAGATTTAGCTCGTTTCGGTCTAAAACAGCTTGTTTCGTTGTATTAAGCAGGAATACATGCTTTTCGCGCAGGTATAAGAGAAAAAGTTTTGACGCGTATCAGAGGAACACTTGTAAAACCGATGTGTTATGATTTAGCTCGTTTCGGTCTAAAACAGCTTGTTTCGTTGTATAAGCAAGAATACGTGCTTTTCGCGCAGTTATAAGAGAAAAAGTTTTGGCGTGTGTGTCAGAGACACTTGTAAAACCGATGTATTCAGATATAGCTCGTTTCGGTCTAAAACAGCTTGTTTCGTTGTATTAAGCACGAATACGTGCTTTTCGCGCAGTTATAAGAGAAAAAGTTTTGACGAGTATCACGTGGATACTTGTAAAACCGATGTGTTCAGATTTAGCTCGTTTTGGTATAAAACAGCTTGTTTCGTTGTTTTAAGCACGAATACATGCTTTTCGCGCAGTTATAGAAGAAAAACTTTTGACGCGTATTAGATAGACACTTGTAAAACCGATGTGTTCAGATTTAGCTCATCTCGGTCTAAAACAGCTTGTTTCGTTGTATTAAGCACGAATACATGCTTTTTGCGCAGTTATAAGAGAAAAAGTTTTGACGAGTATCACGTGGATACTTGTAAAACCGATGTGTTCAGATTTAGCTCGTTTCGGTCTAAAACAGCTTGTTTCGTTGTATTAAGCACGAATACATGCTTTTCGCGCAGTTATAAGAGAAAAAGTTTTGACGAGTATCACGCGGAACACTTGTAATACCGATGTGTTGTGATTTAGCTCGTTTCGGTCTAAAACAGCTTGTTTCGCTGTATTAAGCAAGAATACATGCTTTTCGCGCAGTTATAAGAGAAAAAGATTTGACGCGTGTCACAGGGACACTTGTAAAACCGATGTGTTCAGATTTAGCTCGTTTCGGTCTAAAACAACTTGTTTCGTTGTATTAAGCACGAATACATGCTTTACGCGCAGTTATAGAAGAAAAAGTTCTGACGCGTATTAGAGAGACACTTGTAAAACCGATGTGTTGTGATTTAGCTCGTTTCGGTCTAAAACAGCTTGTTTTGTTGTATTAAGCACGAATACATGCTTTTCGCGCAGTTATAAGAGAAAAAGTATTGACGCGTATCAGAGGAACACTTGTAAAACCGATGTGTTGTGATTTAGCTCGTTTCGGTCTAAAACAGCTTGTTTCGTTGTATTAAGCACGAATACATGCTTTACGCGCAGTTATAGAAGAAAAAGTTTTGACGCGTATTAGAGAGACACTTGTAAAACCGATGTGTTGTGATTTAGCTCGTTTCGGTCTAAAACAGCTTGTTTCGTTGTATTAAGCACGAATACATGCTTTTCGCGCAGTTATAGAAGCAAAAGTTTTGACGCGTATTAGAGGGACACTTGTAAAACCGATGTTTTCAGATTTAGCTCATCTCGGTCTAAAACAGCTTGTTTCGTTGTATTAAGCAAGAATACATGCTTTTCGCGCAGTTACAGAAGAAAAAGTTTTGACGCGTATTAGAGAGACACGTGTAAAACCGATGTGTTGTGATTTAGCTCGTTTTGGTCTAAAACAGCTTGATTCGTTGTATTAAGCATGAAAACGTGCTTTTCGCGCAGTTATAAGAGAAAAAGTTTTGACGCGTGTCACAGGGACACTTGTAAAACCGATGTGTTCAGATTTAGCTCATTTCAGTCTAAAACAGCTTGTTTCGTTGTATTAAGCACGAATACATGCTTTACGCGCAGTTACAGAAGAAAAAGTTTTGACGCGTATTAGAGAGACACTTGTAAAACCGATGTGTTGTGATTTAGCTCGTTTCGGTCTAAAACAGCTTGTTTCGTTGTATTAAACACGAATACATGCTTTTCGCGCAGTAAAAGAGAATAAGTTTTGACGCGTATCAGAGGAACACTTGTAAAACCGATGTGTTGTGATTTAACTCGTTTCGGTCTAAAACAGCTTGTTTCGCTCTATTAAGCAAGAATACATGCTTTTCGGGCAGTTATAAGAGAAAAAGTTTAGACGCGTATCAGAGGAACACTTGTAAAACCGATGTGTTGTGATTTAGCTCGTTTCGGTCTAAAACAGCTTGTTTCGTTGTATTAAGCAAGAATACATGCTTTTCGCGCAGTTATAAGAGAAAAAGATTTGACGCGTATCAGAGGAACACTTGTAAAACCGATGTGTTGTGATTTAGCTCGTTTCGGTCTAAAACAGCTTGTTTCGCTGTATTAAGCAAGAATATGTGCTTTTCGCGCAGTTATAAGAGAAAAAGTTTTGACGCGTGTCACAGGGACACTTGTAAAACCGATGTGTTCAGATTTAGCTCATCTCGGTCTAAAACAGCTTGTTTCGTTGTATTAAGCACGAATACATGCTTTTCGCGCAGTTATAAGAGAAAAAGTTTTGACGAGTATCACGTGGATACTTGTAAAACCGATGTGCTCAGATTTAGCTCGTTTTGGTCTAAAACAGCTTGTTTCGTTGTATTAAGCACGAATACATGCTTTTCGCGCAGTTATAAGAGAAAAAGTTTTGACGAGTATCACGTGGAACACTTGTAATACCGATGTGTTGTGATTTAGCTCGTTTCGGTCTAAAACAGCTTGTTTCGCTGTATTAAGCAAGAATACATGCTTTTCGCGCAGTTATAAGAGAAAAAGATTTGACGCTTGTCACAGGGACACTTGTAAAACCGATGTGTTGTGATTTAGCTCGTTTCGGTCTAAAACAGCTTGTTTCGTTGTATTAAGCACGAATACATGCTTTTCGCGCAGTTATAAGAGAAAAAGTTTTGACGCGTATCAGAGGAAAACTTGTAAAAGCGATGTGTTGTGATTTAGCTCGTTTCGTTCTAAAACAGCTTGTTTCGTTGTATATGCAAGAATACATGCTTTTCGCGCAGTTATAAGAGAAAAAGTTTTGACGCGTATCACATGGACACCTTTAAAACCGATGTGTTCAGATTTAGCTCGTTTCGGTCTAAAACAGCTTGTTTCGTTGTATTATGCACGAATACATGCTTTTCGCGCAGTTATAAGAGAAAAGGATTTGATGCGTATCAGAGGAACACTTGTAAAACCGATGTGTTGTGATTTAGCTCGTTTCGGTCTAAAACAGCTTGTTTCGTTGTATTAAGCACGAATACATGCTTTTCGCGCAGTTATAAGAGAAAAAGTTTTGACGCGTATCAGAGGAACACTTGTAAAACCGATGTGTTGTGATTTAGCTCGTTTCGGTCTAAAACAGCTTGTTTCGTTGTATTAAGCACGAAAACATGCTTTACGCGCGGTTATAGAAGAAAAAGTTTTGACGCGTATTAGAGAGACACTTTTAAAACCGATGTGTTCAGATTTAGCTCGTTTCGGTCTAAAACAGCTTGTTTCGTTGTATTAAGCAGGAATACATGCTTTTCGCGCAGGTATAAGAGAAAAAGTTTTGACGCGTATCAGAGGAACACTTGTAAAACCGATGTGTTATGATTTAGCTCGTTTCGGTCTAAAACAGCTTGTTTCGTTGTATAAGCAAGAATACGTGCTTTTCGCGCAGTTATAAGAGAAAAAGTTTTGGCGTGTGTGTCAGAGACACTTGTAAAACCGATGTATTCAGATATAGCTCGTTTCGGTCTAAAACAGCTTGTTTCGTTGTATTAAGCACGAATACGTGCTTTTCGCGCAGTTATAAGAGAAAAAGTTTTGACGAGTATCACGTGGATACTTGTAAAACCGATGTGTTCAGATTTAGCTCGTTTTGGTATAAAACAGCTTGTTTCGTTGTTTTAAGCACGAATACATGCTTTTCGCGCAGTTATAGAAGAAAAAGTTTTGACGCGTATTAGAGAGACACTTGTAAAACCGATGTGTTCAGATTTAGCTCATCTCGGTCTAAAACAGCTTGTTTCGTTGTATTAAGCACGAATACATGCTTTTCGCGCAGTTATAAGAGAAAAAGTTTTGACGCGTATCACGTGGACACTTGTAAAACCGATGTGTTCAGATTTAGCTCGTTTCGGTCTAAAACAGCTTGTTTCGTTGTATTAAGCACGAATACATGCTTTTCGCGCAGTTATAAGAGAAAAAGTTTTGACGAGTATCACGCGGAACACTTGTAAAACCGATGTGTTGTGATTTAGCTCGTTTCGGTCTAAAACAGCTTGTTTCGCTGTATTAAGCACGAATACATGCTTTTCGCGCAGTTATAAGAGAAAAAGATTTGACGCGTGTCAGAGGGACACTTGTAAAACCGATGTGTTCAGATTTAGCTCGTTTCGGTCTAAAACAGCTTGTTTCGTTGTATTAAGCACGAATACATGCTTTACGCGCAGTTATAGAAGAAAAAGTTCTGACGCGTATTAGAGAGACACTTGTAAAACCGATGTGTTGTGATTTAGCTCGTTTCGGTCTAAAACAGCTTGTTTCGTTGTATTAAGCACGAATACATGCTTTTCGCGCAGTTATAGAAGCAAAAGTTTTGACGCGTATTAGAGGGACACTTGTAAAACCGATGTTTTCAGATTTAGCTCATCTCGGTCTAAAACAGCTTGTTTCGTTGTATTAAGCAAGAATACATGCTTTTCGCGCAGTTACAGAAGAAAAAGTTTTGACGCGTATTAGAGAGACACGTGTAAAACCGATGTGTTGTGATTTAGCTCGTTTCGGTCTAAAACAGCTTGTTTCGCTGTATTAAGCAAGAATATGTGCTTTTCGCGCAGTTATAAGAGAAAAAGTTTTGACGCGTGTCACAGGGACACTTGTAAAACCGATGTGTTCAGATTTAGCTCATCTCGGTCTAAAACAGCTTGTTTCGTTGTATTAAGCACGAATACATGCTTTTCGCGCAGTTATAAGAGAAAAAGTTTTGACGAGTATCACGTGGATACTTGTAAAACCGATGTGCTCAGATTTAGCTCGTTTCGGTCTAAAACAGCTTGTTTCGTTGTATTAAGCACGAATACATGCTTTTCGCGCAGTTATAAGAGAAAAAGTTTTGACGAGTATCACGTGGAACACTTGTAATACCGATGTGTTGTGATTTAGCTCGTTTCGGTCTAAAACAGCTTGTTTCGCTGTATTAAGCAAGAATACATGCTTTTCGCGCAGTTATAAGAGAAAAAGATTTGACGCTTGTCACAGGGACACTTGTAAAACCGATGTGTTGTGATTTAGCTCGTTTCGGTCTAAAACAGCTTGTTTCGTTGTATTAAGCACGAATACATGCTTTTCGCGCAGTTATAAGAGAAAAAGTTTTGACGCGTATCAGAGGAAAACTTGTAAAAGCGATGTGTTGTGATTTAGCTCGTTTCGTTCTAAAACAGCTTGTTTCGTTGTATATGCAAGAATACATGCTTTTCGCGCAGTTATAAGAGAAAAAGTTTTGACGCGTATCACATGGACACCTTTAAAACCGATGTGTTCAGATTTAGCTCGTTTCGGTCTAAAACAGCTTGTTTCGTTGTATTATGCACGAATACATGCTTTTCGCGCAGTTATAAGAGAAAAGGATTTGATGCGTATCAGAGGAACACTTGTAAAACCGATGTGTTGTGATTTAGCTCGTTTCGGTCTAAAACAGCTTGTTTCGTTGTATTAAGCACGAATACATGCTTTTCGCGCAGTTATAAGAGAAAAAGTTTTGACGCGTATCAGAGGAACACTTGTAAAACCGATGTGTTGTGATTTAGCTCGTTTCGGTCTAAAACAGCTTGTTTCGTTGTATTAAGCACGAAAACATGCTTTACGCGCGGTTATAGAAGAAAAAGTTTTGACGCGTATTAGAGAGACACTTTTAAAACCGATGTGTTCAGATTTAGCTCGTTTCGGTCTAAAACAGCTTGTTTCGTTGTATTAAGCAGGAATACATGCTTTTCGCGCAGGTATAAGAGAAAAAGTTTTGACGCGTATCAGAGGAACACTTGTAAAACCGATGTGTTATGATTTAGCTCGTTTCGGTCTAAAACAGCTTGTTTCGTTGTATAAGCAAGAATACGTGCTTTTCGCGCAGTTATAAGAGAAAAAGTTTTGGCGTGTGTGTCAGAGACACTTGTAAAACCGATGTATTCAGATATAGCTCGTTTCGGTCTAAAACAGCTTGTTTCGTTGTATTAAGCACGAATACGTGCTTTTCGCGCAGTTATAAGCGAAAAAGTTTTGACGAGTATCACGTGGATACTTGTAAAACCGATGTGTTCAGATATAGCTCGATTTGGTATAAAACAGCTTGTTTCGTTGTTTTAAGCACGAATACATGCTTTTCGCCCAGTTATAGAAGAAAAAGTTTTGACGCGTATTAGAGGGACACTTGTAAAACCGATGTTTTCATATTTAGCTCATCTCGGTCTAAAACAGCTTGTTTCGTTGTATTAGGCAAGAATACATGCTTTTCGCGCAGTTATAAGAGAAAAAGTTGTGACGCGTATCAGAGGAACACTTGTAAAACCGATGTGTTCAGATTTACCTCGTTTCGGACTAAAACAGCTTGTTTCATTGTATTAAGCACGAATACATGCCTTTCGCGCAGTTATAAGAGAAAACGATTTGACGCGTATCACATGGACACTTGTAAAACCGATGTGTTCAGATCCAGCTCGTTTTGATCTAAAACAGCTTGTTTCGTTGTATTAAGCACGAATACATGCTTTTCGCGCAGTTATAAGACAAAAAGATTTGAAGCGTATCAGAGGAATACTTGTAATACCGATGCGTTGTTATTTAGCTCGTTTCGGTCTAAAACAGCTTGTTTCGCTGTATTAAGCAAGAATACGTGCTTTTCGCGCAGTTATAAGAGAAAAAGTTTTGACGCGTGTCACAGGGACACGTGTAAACCGATGTGTTCAGATTTAGCTCGTTTCGGTCTAAAACAGCTTGATTCGTTGTATTAAGCACGAATACATGCTTTTCGCGCAGTTATAAGAGAAAAAGTTTTGACGAGTATCACGTGGATA